>JAPSGF010000218.1:24761-42920 GCA_035772895.1 Perdix hodgsoniae | reverse complement strand
TCCCTTCCCTTCCCTTCCCTTCCCTTCCCTTCCCTTCCCTTCCCTTCTTCAGGCTGAACAGCCCCAGCTCTCTCAGCCTTATCTCACAGAGGAGGTGTTCCATCCCTCATATCATTTTTGTGGCCCTCCTCTGGACGCGCTCCAGAAGGTCCACATCTCTCCTGTACTGAGGTCTCCACATCAGGGCTCAGAACTCCAGGTGAGGCCTCATCATAGCAGAGCAGAGGGACAGGATCACCTCCCTTGCCCTGCTGGCCACGCTTCTTTGGATGCAGCTCAGGATACAATTGGTTTTCCGGGCTGTGAGGGCACATTGCTGGCTCATGTCCAGCTTCGCATGCAGCAGCGTGGTGTGGAGAAGGAGTGGGATGCACTGTACTATGGCCAGCACTGCTCAGAATGAGAGAGGGAGTCAGACTCCAGAGCTGTTGCCCTGACAAAAGAATTAAGCTGACTGAAATGCACTCCTGTGAGAAAAGGAGGCAAGCGTGCTGCCAGAAGAGAAAAACAAGGAGTCTGCTTTACAGGATCAGCCACAGACCACCCTTCTCCACTGCTGTGATATTTCTTCTTTCACCTGCCTCAAGTGGATGAGGGAAGTCATTATCCAGGCAGTCACTTCCCATAAAATTGTCTTCAGGACAGCACAGCCCAGTGCCATGGCTCTTAGGAACCGGGAGGAGAGTTGCGGGGCCGAATTGTCATGCGTTATGCTGAATATTTACTCCTTATGCATGCTATTTTATTTTAAATCTAGCGTGTAATATGCTTTGCATCTAGCATGTTGCTCTGGTGTGTTTTTCCCTTGCCCTGCCTGCCTCTTGCTGGCAGCTGCCATCGCGAAACAAAAGGCAGCTGCCAGTTTGAGTGAACATCTTTCTCCTTCCCCGCTTGCTCTTCGAGCTGACGCAGTGCCACTTCCCAGATGGGGTGACAGGCATGGATGGAAGGGGTTCACTGCCCTCAGGATGCTGGGGCAGGAGGTGCCTCTGGAACTCATTGCCGGATCTCGAAGCCGCGTTTAAGCTCCTGAGCCTGGCTTAGCAGTTGCCAAGAGGCAATGGGCTGTCACCCTGCCAGCGCACCACCTCCAGCTAGCTCCGCTGCAGCAATCGGCCATTTCACGGGATTTAATGTTGCTGCTTTTGGCAGAGGTGACGGTTTATCACATAGCACTTTGGCCTTCTGCCCTAAGGTGTGTAACGAAACATGGGGATTTCCTGCTTCGAACAGGTGTTATCCCAAAGTCGGATGGAAAAAAAGCCTGAAAGAAGAGAGATTGAGCTGAAGCAGCAGCTGGAAATTATGGAAGAGATGTTTCTGCTTTCCTGGGGAGCCTTTACCCTGAGCTGCAGTCAGAACATGCTTTTGGGAAAAAATGCTGAACTCCTGACTGCTGTAAATAGCCATGGGCGGGATAATGGCTGTGAGAAGGGAGTGCTTCCTGCTGGGACAGGGGTAGAATGAAGCACAGTTCACTGGAACTGCGGTCACTGGCACGGGTTCAGAAGTTCCTTATCTCTCCCGGCTGTAATGGGGCTCGGGAAGAGGTGAGACACATAAGGCGGAGAGGTTGTGAGAAACTGAGCAAGACCCCAAACGATAGTGTGAAAAGAAAGAGCCAAGTAAATGCAATCCTCGGTTCCAATCAGGAAAGTTAGGAAATGAGATCTGAAACACCCTCCTGGGAGTCTGGTGTGTGCTGAAGAAGCACACTGGAAGAAATTCTCATGCAAGCCGTGTCACTGTGATTGTCAAAGAAACTGAGCCCTCACTCCTTTCTTTTGTGGCAATTTTCTTTCAGACAGCTCCTGTCTTTTTTTTTTCTTTCTTTTTTTTTTTTCTTCCCATAATAGAAATGGATATCCTCACATTATTCACTGTTAGCTCTTTTACTGAAATTATGGGATTTAGGGCTTGTTCTCAGGGATAGTTTGGAAAGGTCCTGTTTGTCTGATTTGCCTGGTAATAAAGTCCAAAGCAGACATTGTTTTCTTAAAGCACAAGCTTAGAGAGAAAAGAAGCTGCAGAGGACAGGTCTGGAGTCCCCGAGGAGCTGTCAAGGCAGAGGAGAATTCACAAATGCAGGTGAGGAGGCTGTGCATCTCATAAACAAAGAGCAAGCCACACTTCTCAGGTGGAGATGATTGCCTCTAAATTAAGGAGGGCTGCAAACGAGGAATAAAAGTTCATTGCCGTGAGTGAGAGAAGGCATCTCGTGTTATCTCAGAGTGCTACTGGCTTCTCAAATAGGCTGGCAGGTGTACTGCTGGAAAACAGGGGCAGGGAAAGGGGAGTGTGAGCACCTTTGACTCAACTGTCATAATCCCCCTTGTTTGAGCACCTGGATGGTGTCCACAGGTTTTCTCTGGTTCCAAAAACCATGCTGAAAGTATAGTTTATGGAAATGTTTGCAGTTTGATTTATCCGAGCCACCTGCTAGGAAGCAGACTGTGGAGCAGCAGTAGCAGCAGCACAAGTTAGCGGCTGGGTTCCTTCAAGCTGCCTGTGGCTCCCTTGATCTCATGCTCTGCTTTCCCAAAGCTGTGCTGTGAGACCACCAGTGAGCCCCACTGCAAGGATCTCTACTGCTGTGATGGGGTGTGGGGCCCAGACTTGCTTTGACCTATGCACAGGCTGTATGACAGGCAAAGCACTGCTTTGCTCTGAAAACCTATGTATTTATTTTAACTCCTGCAGCACTGATGAGATAACGCATCTCTGACCGGATTTCTGTCATCCTGTCCTCCCGAGGTACAATGATGTGCACCTCTGGGGCATGTGGGCTGTTTCTGGTGCAGGCAAAAAGCGTTCCCATGCCCCTGAAAGAGACTTCTTCATCCTGTGACATGGTGACCTCGTGGGTCTCAGAGTTGATCTTAGACATAAGGGAGCAGGTGGATCTTAGGGCTCTGGCATGGATTCTGCAAGTCTTCAGTCCACCTTGCAGAGAGATGCTGCTGAAAAACAGGGGACCAGAGCTACCTGCTTCCCTCTGACATTCCTTGCTCAGTGAGAAACTGGCTTATGTATGACTGATTCCCCCTGTGAAGTCAGGAGTGACAATGAGCATGAATCAGAGTTCCACCTCCCAAAGCCAGTCAGTAGTCTTTCCCTCATGATAGCAAGAACAAAGAAAAATATTCTTCTACATCCCTTTTACCTACCATGCCTTCAGCTGAAACTATGGTGTGTGCAAAAACAACCCCTGCTGCCCTCCCTCCTGAGGGATGCTTGCCAGTGGCAGCGTGCTGAGCGAGGTTGTATGTGTGATGCTGCAGAGCCCCAGCTGACCCTCTGTCCCCAACCATGTGTCCGTGGAGTGATGTGAGGATGCTGGGACCTGGTCTGTGACCAGCCAACAGATCATGCTTCCTAGACGCTCACACAGCCGATCACTTTGCAGCCACTCCACTTGCCAGTGCCTAGGTCTGTGGCCTGGCCTCGAGTTCTGAGGCCAGATCCTCCCCACCAGATCCTCCAAACAGCAAAGTCTTGTGTCTTAACTCTGAGTTTTTGGGGTCCAGACCACACAGCCAGGGCAGGTTCATGTCTAGAATGGCCCAGCTAGAAGCACCTTTCTGGAGGGTTTGACGTTTACAGTGAAAATGTGCTGGTCCTCCCAGACATGGTCCTCCCAGAAACTGAATGAGAGTGAGTGCCAGCTGCCTGTATACCTCAACAAGCCATGGAAATCCCCTCCTTTTTGTTAGTAAAGAACTGGTGTGTGGGGAAGGGAATGCTATGCTGGTGCACTGCTGAAGCCTCCCTTTTAAAATGTCTTATAATGTCTCTTTTATCATGTCTCCCCTTGACCTGCCAGATCTGTCTGCCTCTTGAAAATACACCAGTGAGGCTGAATTTCAAGAGTCACCTTGTTCCTGTTACCTGCTTATCATCTCTCAAAGAGGAAAGCAGAAAACAGGGGATGCTGAGGGCTAAGAAACAAGCAGCCCATGAACGTGCAGTGCAGGACGCTGGCTAAAGAGGGTTGAGGCTTGCTTTCCTTTAGCTGGGGCCATGCTCTGCACAGTCTGGGCCATGTGCCTGACCTCTCCGTGATTTTGGCTTCACTAAAAACTCGGGATCTCACCTGCAGATTTTTCTTTCAGAAGATGAGGGAACAAAACCACAAAACCTCCAATAAGAAAGCCAAACTTCTCAAGGCAAAACCAATAAAAAGCCTCTCAGCTGTCCCCACTCCCACAGGCCAGTCCGGGCTCTGCAGATAACGAATACCTTTTGTGCTGTTTGCAGGGTGCTGGTGGCCACAGAACATCCCTGCCCATCCCACCCATGCAAGGTGTCTGGCAGAGGGCTGACTCAGCGGCAGGCAGCGGTTTGCGTAACCTCCAGCAATCCATTATTGCAAAGGGGCTTTCAGGAACTCCTCCGTGCCAGGCACAGCGAGGGTTATTGATTGAGGAGACAGTGTAAATGCACAAAGAGGCTCCATCCATTAGGGCCGCTGCTCTCCACCAATTAGAAAAAAATCATTACTCAGCAGCCATCAATGGGCTCTGTGCAGCGCCGGAGTGCATGCATTCAATCTATCTTCTCCCACCTCCCTGAAAACTTAATGACAACTATTAGAGCTCCGCTGAATGCCCGGTGTGTACAGAAACAAAAGATTCATTTGGTAATCTTAGTAATTATGACACCATAGGAGAATGCATGCTAAATTCAAACAAGGACGCATGGGGGGAGACGCTGGATTCCTGTGTCGTGAGAGCCCTTGGTGTGCTCAGCCAATACTTGATCCCTGCGCACTTACCTGCTGTCTCCCTCCCCTCTTCCTGCAGCCCTCAGGTGGGCTTTTCAATGTGTTTCTTGGGTTGGATTTCTCCCTGTTTTCTCTCCTCCCCCAAAAGGAAAAAATGATTTTGTGAGAGAAGACTGGAGTGGGGTGGCTCAGAAAATACCCGAGGCCATTGGATGAGGCACACACCAAGCAATGCTGTTTGACAACATGGCCCTGAATGATGGCTAATGGGAGGATAGGAACTCCCGCTAGCAAAAGCCCATAGAGCCACTCTTGAGCTTCACTGGCATCATACATGCAGGGCACCATTTATTTTCTCTCCTCCAGCCCCCTCCTTGCCCCCACTCCAGCCATTTCATTTACAGCCGGCACAGAAGATTCCAAGTGAGACCCTCATTTGCCTCTTGTCAATGCATGTCACTCCAAGTTATGGGGAAAGCAAAGTCCCAGGAGGGAGTTTTTGGAAGAGCTTGAGGATGGATGTGACATGTCATTGAAGTTGAAAGGAGCAGTTACTTATAAACGATGGTGCTTTTTGCAGGCCTCCTCTTCTCCAATCCAGGAAGAGATAAGTTATCATGGTATGAGGGGTGCTGCCAGTATCCATCAGCAGTGAGGGCCTAGGGACTGCTGTCAGTCATGCTGGGGTGCAGCACCACACATCCCAGCTGAGCAGCACCTGCTGCACTGCGGGCAGCCATGTGCATGGCTGGCTGATTTCATGAGGATAAGGAACAGTCAGCAGAGTGATGCTGCTGTTCCCATTTTAGCATTCTCCCTCTGCAGGAGCTGATCCTTCTAGTGTCAGCTCACAAAGGACCAGCTGTGCTGAAGGGGGGTGCTGGTAACACAGTGAGAAGATGTCTTGCTCACACTGGCCCAGCTCAGTGCTGTGGGGTGACCTTGCAGGGGTGAAGAGGCCGAGACCCCATCTCTAAGCTAACCTCAGTATTTCTGGGTTCAAGGCTTTAGCCATGATAATACAAGAGGTCTCAAAAGAAGCTGAAAGTGAACAACACCAGAATTCTTAGGCCTTCACTTGGCCTCTGGCTTGGACATGTCATAGGAAGAATATGGAAGCTCTTCTAACACCCAACAGATGGAAAATATGTCAAAAGGGAAATTACACACACAATCATTGGATGGCTAGAAAGAAAAAAGTAATTTCAATGGACTCTGATCAGTATTTATTTTCGTTTTACTTGGTCAAAGCCTTTTCAAGTTCAGAATAAGTAAGTATCAACTGAAGGCCTCAGACTTCAGTCAGTTGTTAAGAAAAACGTAACCTCTCACCTTTTTCAGAATCAACACCAGAAAACGAAAGACATTGAAGTTTTCTTTCTCTGCATGGGTCAGATGAGAAGGGCGCTGAGGAAGAAAGAGGTAACCCTCATCTCCCATGTTTCACAATGTGAGATAGGCACAGGGAGCCCTTTCCTTGCTGAACGTCAAATAGGCCTTCAGAAACCTCAGATAAGCAACACATTAGTCCCTATCTTAATGCTATCCAGCAACAGCGATGAAAAAACTTGTGTCTACAAGCATCATGCAAAGTGATATTGTATGTGTTCTGTAGACTCTTGTACTCTAAGTCTCGCTCAGGCAAATAGATTACACAACAGGATTATATCCTGTAACGTCAGCAACCAGAGATGACGCTCACACTCTGACTTTATGACCCTCTCATCTGTTACTATGAAGATTTTAGTGTTAGGATGAATTGAAGAACCAATCTCCTGAACAAGGCAAAGGGATTTTTTATGGTTTTGTGCACAGAATGATTGACAGAGTCTATGAACTGGGAGATAAAAAAGTACAAAAAGGACATTCACTGGTTGGAGAAATACTCTCCAAAAGCCTGTAAAGTGCATAAAGAAATGCAGCCAGAAATGAGATCTCCTTTGCCGATGCCACTGGATGTAACAAGAAATTAAAACAGTGAATTACTGTAAAATTAATCCCCCTACTTGGATTCAGCCAACACAGATAATGAACTCAAACCAACATGTCCCAGACCAGATGCAGCATTCCCCAAGAGCTGCCCTGATTGCACCATGCAGAGAGAAGGAGTTGGTGAGAGGTACATTTTCCACACCTTTGGGAACTAGGTAATTCCTGCCTACCTGGACACATGAGCTTCTCAGTCAGGCAAATGGTAACAGGCAACGACAATAGCAATACATGCAAGGCACTGGGAAGAAGAGGAGGGCTGGCTTCATCTTGAGAACATTCAGTGCCCACTCATTCTTGCTTTTCCCAACATAGTCTCTGCTGTTTGATAGGGGATTGTTCCTGAGACGGGTCGAGAAAAGACTACAGCAACCTGCTCAGAAGACAATCACTTCTGTGGCCCCAGAAGGGGACGACTTCTGTTCAATCATCCTTGACCTTGAAGGATCCAATGTGAGTCAGTGCCAGAAAGAACAATGTGCAAGAGTCCACCTGATCTCCTCATGGGGAAGGTGCTGGCAGCTACCAACAGCATTTTGTGGATCCAGCCATCTGCCTCAGATGCGGGCTAGCTATGCTGAATCTTGACTGGCAAACCACCTGATGGCCAGCTAACTCTTTAAACAGCGAGGAAGACCTGCAGGTTCAACACACGCCCCAGGAGACAGTGGCTGTTAGCTGAAACATTGTGCTTGTGCAATGAGTTTTTCCTGTGCCCATGGAATGTGGTGGAAACCAAGCTCACAGGTGAACCAGCTGAGGAGCTTTGTGAATCGAGCAGAACGCTGCCAGAGGACCAAGCACGATCTTGGACTTTCTTCTTTCTTCTGAAGCTAAAGTGAGCTACAGAACTCACTATCTGACTGTTTTAAGTCATGGAAATGCTTTTGCTGCTTAACTGAAGTAGGTGATGCCAGGCTCCCTGCTATGTACAAATGCGCTTTTTTTCCCCAAGACCGGATTATCATCTTCCAAGCTTCCTTGTGAAGATCTTGACAATACATAGGGGAGGAAAAAGCAGGTACTGACTTGACCAGATACTGACTGGCTATTTACTGCAAACTGCAGGCTTTGGAGGACAGAGGAAGATATATTGGATCCATTGAGCAGTCAGCACTTACTGTGTTTCCCTGACATTGGTGCACAGAGATTGGTGTAGAAGATGATTGCCTAGAAGTGTATTTGCTAAGCTATTTGCTTAAACTGCAGTCACTTGGGCGTCATCAGACAGAAGGAAGCCATGAGCTCTTTTGCCAAGAGACTATTGATAACGCCCTTGAAGAGGAATCTTAAAGCTCTAGGACCATTTGTTGAGTGTCCTTCTTCACATTAAGTGGGATTATTTCATTGAAGGGTTAAGGACAGTAAGATTTAGGGTCATAGTTAAAAAAAACCTCCAACCCAATAGAGACACAAAGTCAAAGCTTGAGAAGAGTCAACAACAAGTACACAAAATACGGTTATTTTACAATTTTGCCATTGTTAAGACCATTTTTTTTTTATGCTCTGAACAACACGATGGTGCTATCATACAGCACCATAGCGAAAATAAGCTGAGATGTTCCTGAGTGGCTGCCTCAGGACAGCAAGCAATTTCATTTCCAAGGCTTTAATTCATCCTAAATGACAGGCGCACATTCTAAATGTCTTCTAATAAGATGACATTTGTCCAAGTTCTCTCCCTGAAATTCCATAGCAGTTTGCAGTAGCTGGAACAAGAAATATGCAGAGGGGCTGCCTGCAGGTAAGAGACTGAAGCCGTACAATATCCTTTGCTGCTTTGTAGGATGTGTTTATTTGCAGCATAGTTCTTTATATTTGGAAAAAAATCCTCTTGATTGTCCAGATTGGAAATACTGCAAGTCTGAACTTCTCAGGGCTTCTTTTCATGTTCTCTTGCCATTTATTTATATATTAAAAATGTTGGTGGCATCTTAAATTTTTTTTACTTATTCTAGACAATTGAGCTGCTCCTTTGGGTTCTCCAAACTTGTTTTGTCAGAGAAAGCACTTGCCTGGCAGAAAGGACAGGGGCCTTATTTTGGATAGATTCTTGCTTGGGTTTTTTCCCCTCAACCCCTGCAGTATTTACAAGCTATTTTTTAGCTGCAGTGTCTTTCTCTTCTTCCTAGAGAAGTGTGTCTTTTCTATAATTTCCTTTCGCCACCTACAGAGCATTTCCCAATCTGTCAACCATTTACAACTCCCTCTCTGTCTTCTCTCATCCCCCTCCGTTGTGCTTTTGTCAGTTACTCCTTTTCTTCCCAGCTCTATTTTTTCTATTTCCTCATTTTCTTTTTCCCTTCACCATCATCACAACACCCCCCGTTTATACCAGATGTCCCTCTTTGTCCACATTTCCGTGCTGTGGCTATGTCCTGCTACTAATTGACTCACTACTATATGGCTGTTCAGGTCTTGTCCTGACACAGCATAAATGCCTGTTTTTGCTTTGGATTGAAGGCTAGGTCACCCAACATCCTCACTCTCCTCTATGTGTGACCTGCAGTCTAGGAGTAGGATTCAGCCCTGTCCCTACTCAGCATGAGGAAGGGCCTTCCCACCTTGGGCCCGTCTACTCTATCCCTTTCAGAAAGCCAAAGGGATGAGAGATGGACTTCTTCCTCTCAGTTTTATCACCTCCTCCTTGCTAATATTCCTCTTCTCTCTCCTTGCCCAAGCCTGCTCTGCAGACATCAGCTATAATTTCTTTCAGATCATCCAATGAACTAGAACAAACCCAGTTCTTCTCACCCATGTTTACCATGGATAGATTGCTGATTGTATTTCAGGCCTGAAGAAGGGCTTGCATTCCCAAAATCTGGTCTGTTTTCTCACCTGTACTTCTTTGTTTAATTCAAGATAGTGCTTCTTCCTGAAACTTATCCACACTTCCAGGCTGAGGTACCATCTCCTTCCCTTAATTGCTGAGATTCATCTGCTTAGCCTCCTCTCTCATGTTTGAATTGATGTTCTCCCAGAGAGGGGAGGCTTCTTGCCTTCTCTCTGGAGGAAACATCCCTTGTCCTGTCTGTGCTTTTCACTGTTTCTGGAAGAGTCCCTACCAGGCTGTCATGAACGACAACAGAAGACTCACCAGCTCCCTAGAAAACTAGACCTATTTTCCAAGGCAATGGGTTGGAATATTACTGACATCTCATACTAGTGATCCCGCAGATTTTGATGATGGTCAATGAACTTAGACCACGGTAGTGTTGCAGTCTGAGAGGTCTGCCCTACCCATTGCTACAAAAGTGACTGGGTGTCAAGACCACAAAGTCTACAGGACTCATCCTGTGCCCTCCTGGCATCTCTCCATGTTATGTTTTTCCTGTCTCTGTTTCTAGCTATAGGGAGACCTTATCCATATGGAGGGGTCCACATTTGGCTTTTTCTCCACTAAGCAGTGGAGCAGGACAGCATTCCTGTGTGTGGGGTGGGAAGGAGACTGAGAGGGGATAAGGGAGAGGGCTGCCCTGAGGAAGGGTGCTGCTATCATCTGTGAATTAGGGTGTGAGGGGTGAGAGAAGCTGTACCAAGCCCTCTATAATTTCAGCTTCAGGTGCAGTCTCAGGAAGGGTTTCACTGTTAGCATGTAAATGGACAAACAAAGTAGTAGGAATCAGGCAGGGATGAAGGGAGAATCTCTGGCCTTCACCTGGACTCCTGAACCTTCCCAGCTCAAGCCTTTGTCTCAGAGGCTCAGCAGTGCCCTGACACTTCACAGTGCTGCGGCCCTTCTCTTGGTATTGGTATCATGAAAGATTCAAATGGCATTGTCCACCTCCAAAGCTTTTGTAGAATGAATGAGTTTTCCAATGTGTCTGCCTTGACACACATTCCCTGACCACTTGGAGGTCACAAATTTAATTAAACCTCTGTGAATAGTATCAGACCTCACAGAAATAAAGGCCTTAATCCAATCAAGCCACATTTGTACTCCCTGTATTGCATCAAGCATGGTCAAAGCAAAAGGGACAGAGCGTGGTGAGCTAGCAGGGCCCCAAGAAGTTCCCCCATACACAGCCAGTTACGGGTGATAATGTGATTGTGACATTCGCAGACAGTGTGAGCAATTTCTCAAACTGGAAGTCCAGGACTTAGTATTGCTGTGCATAGCTAGTACAGGAAACATGGGAAAGATCACAGCTAGTTCTTGGAGTAAAATGGCTAAGGTTTGTCAGGAGAGTTATCATTTCTCAGGTGGAGACAAACTTTAGCAGCGGCTGGTACAAATCTCTCACCAAAGTCACATGTTTGCTTTGTAGTTATCAGTTTTGAGAGAACCTTGCCGTTTCTTCCTTTCTTTTTCTGCGTTAAAAAAAAGAAGAAAAGAAAAAAAAGAAAAAGAAAGGCAGAAGCAACCTGATGCCCTAGGAAGTGCTTTTAATCAACCTGTGCAATACCAATTAATTTTGCATAACACGCTGCATTACACCCCAGAGGCAATGCTTGATGTGTGGGCCAGGTGATTCTCTGGCAATCAGAGGATCTGGCTAAATTTTTTTCTGAAGCTGCTTGGAAAGTTTACTTAAGATTTTGGGAGGAGGAAAACATAACGATGTCTTCACAAGCTGGTCATTTTCAACCTATGCATGGATCAATGCTTGCTTTGAAATTTTAGCAAGGAAAGGGCAATTTTTTTTGTGAAAGGATCTGGAGCATTCACTCAAAGTATGGAATTCCTACCAACTCGGTACAGTAAATATTTCACTGGTTGGATTAAAAACAACGCAATCTGTAAGTAAAATTGTAAAGTGCTCTGAGGCATTTTCTGAGTGAGAGGTGTGTTACTAATTGCCAGAATATTAGTAAATTAGGTCTGAACGTAAGTATTTGTAAAAAGCAAAGCTCTCTAACAAGAGCAAGACAGGCATACAGAGGTGGGAGATGGCTACTGATGGCAGGTTCTGGTTAGGAGAGAAGGTGCCAAAGTGTGTAGCAAGGTGATGTTAAATGAGCTTAATGTGTGAGACCTCAAGGGAAGGTGGGCACAGACTGCTGTGTGCTGCGTAGGATACTCCATCAACCCTGTTTAGAAACAGGACCAGAAAATGGAATGGGAATAGTTATTACTTCTGTGTTACTGAGGTTGCGATAGCAAATAGCGAGCATGCTGATATGCATGATGTACAGGGAGGAAAAGCTCTGGTGCCAAAATGCTCGTAATGAAAACACAGTAGGAACACTGGAGGGCAAGCACAACTTCTGTATTTGTGGGTGAAGCTGAAGTTCTGCTGCACCTTTCCTTGTGCTGGTGGGGGAGGGGGAGCACACGACAATTACTTTCATTGGAATCACTCGGCTTGAAGAACAGGGCTTTAAAAAGGAGAGAGTGGGCGAGGGAGCGAGCCGTGATGTTTCACAAACCGTTTTGCTGCGTGATGAGCAGCCAGGGATGGGATGTAGTGTGTGAGAGGCAGCTCCCTCCAGATCCTAATCCAGGAGTCTGCTGGGGAGAAGGATCCTGCCTCAGCCAGGCTGAGCACACAGAAACCGCGTGCTGCTCCTGGTGCTGCTCCCAGCTTTCTGCTTTGCTGGAGTTCAATAGGCTTTGCCCCTGTGCTCATTCAGCTGATTAAAAGTCATTTTTTTTTTAAGCCACCAGCATGTGAGCCACAAGGATCTGTACGTTATTGCTCAGCCGTGCTGCGAGACGCTGTCTAGAAGTAATTAATTGGGCAATGCTTTGGAAATGTGGAGGAAAAACATTTTCAGGGGAAAAAATAATGCAGAAAGGGGGGGGCGGGACTTGCATTTTCCCTTTGAAGTGAGGATCTTTCACTGGGAGGAAGGGAGGCACGACTGGAGGAACAAGCTTGCTTGTTATTTTTACGATGTTGTTCTCCACAGCTATATGGATAAACATGTTACTTCAGCCTGTATTTTTCTGCTTCATTTTAATAACCATAGGAGTGGGACGTTGCTAATGAGAGTTGGGAGCAGACCACTTTTCTTGGGTGGGGGATGTCCGTTCCTCACCCGACCCCTGCAGTCAGCCAGCAGTGACCCTGGGAGCTCCTTGGACGGGATGGCGAAGAGCTTGTGCTGCTGCTTGTGGAGCAGCTGCTCCCTTCCAGCCAGGCCTTCAATAATCCGGGGATGTTAGCAGGAACCACGAGTTCATGCAAGGGAAAAGGGTGGGGGCCCAGCAGCTGTCGGGCAGACTTATTTATATCCATGCTGTGGGAGCTCGGTGACGTTGGTAATTCCACTGCAAGGTCTCACACCCAGCACAGCATCAGCTGCGCTTCGCTCCCCAGCCACAGATGGCATCGAGTGGTGCTGAACCCAAACCAACTTTTTAGTTGCTTTTAACAGCACAAATTTCCCAGGGCCCTGATGTTCCACCTGCCTCAAGCCTGCGGGGTAGACACAGTCACCTTGCCTCAAGGTAGCAGCCCTCAGCAGACCCATTTGGATCCACCCCTTCTCATGGTGGGGGTATAAGAGGAGATACCTGACAGCCAGAGCAAGAGAGGGACATGTGGGCAACTCTGCACAGAAATCACTTCTGTTTGTGTATGCCTGTGTCTCCAGGCAGATCATGCACTGTGCATTCAAAGAGAGAGGTGTGGTGTGTATTTGCATGCTTTCAGCAGGTTTCAAATCGAGAAGCAAGCAAGCAGCTGACTTTCCGTTTTGCATCATGGAATGTGGGTATCAATTCATGAAAGAAGATGGCCCGTACCCAAAGGTGAGGGCTGCAGAAACTCCTGGGAGAGGAATTCTGGCAATATAAACAATAATTAGTAGAATTATCTAATAAAAATAGCCTACTGCAACTCTGTGATCCAGCATTGGGGTTTCTGGCAAACACCAGCAGCCTCGTCATCTATGGCCCTGAGGATGAACAGGTAGTGTCTCCCTGCCTGCAGGCACTCCAGTCCTACCGGCAGCTCCTGGTGATGCTGGCAGTCATGGCTCTGACATGCTGAGAAATGCGTCGGGGCCGTGGGATTTCTGAGGTCGTGAGCGATCTGCAGCACCAATAGAAAAAGAATGATTCAGCATCGAAGGAGCTCACGAGAGGGCTGGCAGGGAAGCGGAGCTGCTTTGTGAATGTGCGGCTTTAGCAGAACACTGTGTTTCTGGTCGAGAGGGCTCGGCTGGGGCGGAGAGTTCAGGGCTGTTCTCCGGGCTGCATTTAATTGCGCTGCAGTGTGGCGCTTTCATGCTATTTTAGGTCAGAGCGTGCACTCGACAAAGCCATCAGAGAAGCACACATTCCCAGCAGCCTCCCTTGCTGCCAACGATCAGGCAAGCTCCTAAAATATCTAGGGCGGGGGGTCCAGCCCACCGCCCGTCTCTGTGGCCCCTGGCGCTCAGCCCCCCTGCCTGATCTGTCGGCTGGCGGTGATGCTCATCAGGACGGGCAGCTCAGTGAACTGGCAAAGAGGCGAGGCGGAGGTCATCTGGGGATTCCTGGCTGCGGGCAACGGGCGGGCAGCCTGCCCCCGGCCTGAGGGGGCAACGGGGTGAGGAGAGGGCAGGGTGAGAGAAAGAGCACTAAAGAGCACCAGGCGTGTTAATAGTGATGCTGCGGCAGGAGCCGGGCCCCTCAGACGCTGCGGCTGACACCTCCGGAGGGGCTGATGTGAGGAGCTGCAGGATTACGCTTACTGTGGTTTGCTGTCCCTGCCGGCAGGCACAAACAAATAGCTTATTGCATCAAGGCCAGCGTTATCAAAATGACTTTAAAAAGGCAGCCAGCTTTAGTCTCCCTCTGCTTATTAGAAACTGCAGTTAATCACTTGCCATGAAAAGGCTTGCCACCAAGTTGCCTGCTCCTCCAGCCCTCCTTTTCTGCCCTTCTCACAAATAAATCCCTTATTCAGCTGGTCCGTCCCCCTCAATCAAGCAATCCTTATGCCTGCCACCCACTCTGCCTGGATTAACCTCAGGTGGTCACTCCATTGCAGGTTGCTAGAAAGGCATTGCCTCCCAACAACCTCTTTTTGCTTTTTATTCCTAAGCTTGGGTTTAAAACCCCCCTGTGTATGCTGAACCAGTAAGGCTCTTTCCCTATAGGCTCTGCTAGTGGTTTAATAGCCTTTTGTTTTTCTTAAACCCAGTGCTGATAGTGTTTGACCCTGCTGATGCTGAGGAGGCAGTTGACTGCTGCTGAGTACCCTCTGCTGCGTGAAGTGTGGGAGCCCTGTGCTGTCCTGGTGACGGAGGTCACTCTGAAGGGAGAAACCCTTGTATTGCAAAGCCTCGGTGTGGCTGTCACTTGTGCCTGGAAGCGGTTTGAACAGCTGCCTTGGTGTGCTGCTGGGTCGAGCTGTGCTGCAGGCAGCCTCAGTGTGCTTCTCCAGCAGGATACATCCCCCAGAGAGGCGTGTGGCTTTTGGCAGCTCTTGGAAGGCATAGTTTGGCATGCTTGGCTTCACACTGAGCACCGAGGGCCTGCCTGGACCACACAAGGCTAATTTGGGCTTGGGCTGGCATGTGAGAAAATCCCCTAGCAGAGGGAGTGGGCAGTGCACTGCAGCTGCGGTGTGTGTCTCAGCTGGATGCCTCAGGGCACAGGGCACGCAGGCAGCAGCCACATGAGGCCCAGTGCAGACTTTCTCTGGGCATCAGAGGGATTAGCCCGCATGACAGCTTTTTTTCAGCCGTTGCATTCTTTCTTAATGTGCGTTGCAGCGCAGCTGCTCACAGAGCTTCAGAGGGCATGCAAGCTCCCAGTCCTGAGGCTTGAAAGAGAATTACAAAGCACCTTTCTCCATCGCTGCGTGGACAGTTTCCATAGCTCCCTCACCGAGCTCACACTGAGAGAACAGCGGTGCCTCACTTGACATCCAGACCCTGTGTGACGCTGCAGACCCTCCAGTCCAAGGGAACGCCGGCACAGCCCGCTGCAGTTTGCTCCAGTAGGTAGGGCCTGCTTCAGCTGGCAGGAGGAGGGCTGAGGTGGTGCTGGGTGAGGAGGACGGGCTGCTCCAAGGCCTTTCTCTGTTCTGAGGCAGCTGGAGCTGGACCAGTGCCCACGGAGAAGCAAAAGCGGCTTCACCGCAGCTCTAATTTATGCCCAGCTGCCAGTGGCCCTGGGGCTTTTCTGTCCGCCAGGGCTCAACCAGCCGTGACGGCATCCTCCCTGCAGCCGCTCCTCCCGGTGCTTGCTGCTGTTGCCAGCGGTTCAGAGAGCTCTGGGTGCAAGCGGCCCTGGCACCAGTCCCTCTCTGTAGGGGCTCTGGGAGGTGGCAGTCTCCAGGGCATCTGTGCTGCTGCCTCAATGCCTGCTGGCCGGGTCACAGCCTGCATTTCAACCCTTCTGGGTGAAAAGCGCTTCCTACTCATCTGGTACACGTGACGGTGCTTTGCTGTCTATATCTGTCCACATGACGTGAGCAGCACACTCCCCTGCAAACCACCCACAGATCACTCTGGAGCCGAAAAGCCCAGTCACAGAGACAGCAAAGAAAAATGAAAAGCCCCACATTTGAAACTCAGGAACAGATGATATGCAGTAATTTTTCCCATCTCTCTGCCTTTGCTGGAATTAATCAACAATCCCTGCCTGCAATTGCTGGGAATAATTTATTTCAAGAAATGCAAAGAAAGTGTTTAGGATAGAAATTTAAATTTCCTCTCTCAGCCCAACCTATTCTCAATCATTGTCTGTGTTCAATCCATCCAGATATGTATAAGCCGATGCTCATTCTAGTCGCTCTGGATATTTACATATATTTTTTTCTGTATCGAATCTCAGATCCCAGCTCCTTCTTGGGTGCATGAATAATTGTGTAAGGAAAATCCCCTCAGGGAGTGACTTCTGGGTGAGAACACACAGGGTCGGCTGGGGCGTGGAAAAACCCTTGCAGATGGGAGCACTGATTCCATACGGTTGGATTCTCACTTACTCCTTATCTCTCCAGCGTGGAGAAAGGAGTCGTATTGAGGGGAAAGGGAGCAGCGTGAGCAAAACTGCAAACAGCTTGGTTCTGGAAGATGTTGGTGTGCCAAGTCATAAGGTGCACATAAAAGATGGGATCGGAGTTAGTTGTAAAAAAAAGCACAAAACCTTTATTGCCTTGGGAGCTATTAAAAATGTTTTGCTGTTGTTTTTCTTTTGTGGATAGGAAAATTACTTACATTGAGCTGTGGGAATAATCAAACAAAAGAGCATAAACTTCAAAGGCAGTACTTCATATCCTTAAAATTGAGGAGGCTGAGGAAAGGAAGAAGTGAGCATGAGCCATTAATTCTGCTCTGTGATTGCCCATGCATGCACACGATGTGGGTTCCCCAGCTTCCTGCAGCCCAACATCTGTAACCGCAGCCCGGATGCCCCCCCATCCGCCCATGTAACCTGTGCCCCATGAAGGCTGCTCGTCCCCTTCTGTAAGCCCTCATCATCTCATGGGCCAACAGCACTTTGAACTGGGGTGATGGGGAAAATAGCACATAAACTTTAAAGGCAGATCATCTACCACGTGCAATTTGTATTTTACACCTCGTGAATTTTAACTGCTGCAGTTGTAACTTCCCATTAACCCCCTGTGTGTCAGCACTCCTGCCCTGACCCTCGGAGGGCGGCAGCAGCAGGGGGCTGCAGCACCTCTCTCCTCGCGTCCCACAGCAATGGAGCAGGATTTCTTAGAAGAGCTCAGTCGCTTGTGAAAGCTCTTCCCTTCACGTGTATTCGGGCTGAGTATTAGAAGAGCAAATGCCCTCCAGATACTGCTAAATGGCTGCTTAAAAATGAAACAGCAAACATAAAAGCGCAGATGACTGCAGCGCAGAGTTAAAAATCAAAGCACTACTGGCAAGCCTTGCACACCGGACGGCTGCACAGCTGATCTGCAGCCATTATTTATGCTGCCGTTAAAAATGGTTATTGGGACTCTAAAAAAGCCTCCTCCAAGCACGCGGTGAAATCAGAGGGATGCTGGCTGCTATGGCATGCAGCCGCACGTGGGGCGAGCCCTGGGACCTCTGCTCTGTGGCGGCGTTTCATTACGGGCACTGAGACTATTAAACCAATTTCCGAGCGCTCGGGTGTGAGATGTTTGTGGGATTTCCCCAGCTGAACAAATCAGCTTAGAAGTCTGCAATTCATTAAGCAAGTTATCAGGAGAAAGCTGCGTATGCTCTCCTTTTGCTGTGCCTGCAGTCCCTAACTTCCAGCTCCCTCAGCACAGCGGGTTACTTCTACCAGAGTGATGCTCGCAGGAGCTGAGTTTAAAGCTTATTATCATCTCTTATTGAACAGGGTATTGTGCCCTTTTTGGGGGTAGCACCCAGGCAGGCCTAGGGGCAATGGCAGCACATACTTTCCTCCAGGCCTGCTACACTGGCTGCTACCAAAGGGATCACAAGTTCAGTGGCTTTTGAAATCAGCACGGTCAATTTGGACGTCTGTGTGAGGACTGTGGCATTGTTTTAGGATGTACTCTCCCTCCCTCCCTCCCTCCCTCCCTCCCTCCCTCCCTCCCTCCCTC
>JAPSGF010000218.1:0-20382 GCA_035772895.1 Perdix hodgsoniae | reverse complement strand
TAGAATAGAATAGAATAGAATAGAATAGAATAGAATAGAATAGAATAAGTTGGAAGAGACCTGCAGGGATCACCAGGTCCAACTGCCTGATCAGTTCATGGCTGACCAAACGTTAAAGCATACTATTGAAGGCACTGTCCAAATGTGTCTTGAGCAATGACAGGCTTAGGACATCAACCACCTTACTAGGAAGCCTTTTCCAATGTTTGACCACCTGCACAGTAAATAAATTTTTACTAATATCCAGTTTAAACCTCCCCTGGCACAGCTTTGTGCTGTTCCTTCATGTCCTGTCATTTGTGAGCTGGGTGCAGAGACTGGTGCTTCCCTCACCACTTCCCCTCCCCAGGAAGTTGCAGGAACCAATGAGGTCACCTCTCAGCCTTCTCTTCTTCAAAAGAAGTGTGTGTGTATATGTGTGTGTATATATATATATATATTATATATATGTATATATGTATATATTTTTTTAAAACAAAATTTGTATGCTGATGTCCTGTTTGGCAAGTCTCACCACTTCACTAATCTGTAGCAACATCTGTTGATGATCTGCAAGTTACACCAATGTTCAAAGTCACAGCTGCCTAGCAACCCACTTCTGACAACTATTTTTTTCAAAAGATATCTGGACATGGTCCTGGACAAACAGCTCTAGATAGACTTGCTTGAGCAATGGGGATGGACCAGATGACTCCCAAAATTCCCTCTCAACCTATATCATTCTGTGATTCTGTTAGGTCTCAGCATAATGTTGTCTCTGTGTGGAAGGTCCTGTGTTAGTCCCACACCTGTGGTGGTGACTAAACGTTTAAGCAGACATAGAACCAGGAGTGGCACCTGATGGCTGGTAGGTATTCAAGGTCAAAACTTAAGCCCGGATTGTGAAGGTGATAGAGAACTGGACTTCACAGAGAGTAAAAGGTGGTACCACATAGCACTGGGCAGATAATATTACAGTGGTAACTGTATTCCCTGAGGCACGATCAATTATGATTGCATTAAACCACTCTTGTGGTAGCTGTAGTCCCTTAAATTATTTTTGTAATCTGTGTACTAAACATGGATGAGTATATTTGATTAATGATATGCAATACATCTTTATAGATCCAAACCAACAGTGGGTACAACTGGGAATGCAAACAAGCTAATGATACTAAACCCATAGTGTTTGATCATCTAACTACAGTCATTTTTATATGGGAAAATGCTGAGAAAGAGAGAGTACCTTATCTTCTGGAACTATAATATTACTATGTACAAACCTATCCGTATCCCTTATCTGCTCTTTACCTTAAACCATGTGTTCCTTGGAGATGAGTAGACATATAAGGAATGTTAGGTCTGGGCAGATCTGCCCTGAATATAATAGATTTTCAGGTGTTGCAAACCAGGCTGCAATCAGTAGGCCAATTATCAGCCCAAGAGATTCATGGGTTAGCATCTGCCACAACTGAATAGCAGAAAGCTGATTTACAGCAACAGCAGCTGGTTCAGCAGACGTGGATTGCTGCAAAAAAACAGCCCACCAGAGTGCCTATGGGGCCACAGAAGTTATCATTGGTTTCTGCTTGTCCAAGTCATAGAATTGTAGAGGTTTAAAGATACTTCTGGAGATCATCTAGTCCAACCCTCCTGCTAAAGCAGGTTCCACTTTGTGTCCGTTGCCCCTTGCTCTATCACTGGGCACTGCTGAAGAGATCTTGGCCCCATCCATTTGGCTCCCACCCTTTAGATATTTATAAACATTGATAAAATCCCCTCTCAGTCTTTTCTTCAGGCTTAACAGTCCCAGATCTCTCACCCTTTCCTCATAAGGGAAATGTTGCAGGCATCTAATCATCTTTGTCACCTGCTACTAGACTCTCTCTAGAAATGTCCTGTCTTTCTTGAACTGAGGATCCCAGAACCCACAGTATTCCCCATGTGGCCTCACCAGTGCAATGTAGAGAAGGAAGATTACCTCCCTTGACCTGCTGGCCACGCTCTTTTTAAGGTACCCCAGGATACCATTGGCCTTTTAGGCCACAAGGGCACACTGCTGGCTCATGGCCAACCTGTCATCCACCAGGACACTCTCTTCAGTGCTTCTCTCCAGCAGGTTCCCTAACGTATAATGATGTATGCAGTTATTCCTCCCCAGGTGTAGGACTCTACACTTGCTCTTGCTGATTCTCATCAGATTCCTCTCTGTCCAGTCTGTCCAGGCCTTGCTGAATGGCAGTATAGCCTTCCGTACTGGCAGCCTCCTCCCAGCTTTGTATCATCAGGAAACTTGCTGAGAGTGGACTCCATCCCTTCACTGATGAAGATGTCAAACAAGACTGGACCCAGTACCAACCCTTGGAGTAGTTACAGTTATAATTACTAGCTACAGTCTTCCAGCTGGACTCTTACACTGATCGCAACACTCTGACCTCTGCCATTCAGCATGTTCTCAATGAACTTGAATGTTCACTCTTCTATCCCACACTTCTTAAATTATGGGTAAGGAACAGGGGGAAGGCCAAAAAAGTGGAAATCATGGTGGGGGTATGCTATAGATCACCTAACCAGGATGAAGAGACAGATGAGGCATCCCATGAGCAGCTGGCAGAAGTTGTGTGATCTTCAGCCTTTGCTCTCACGGGGGACTTCAATTTTCCTGATATATGTTGGAAATAAAATATAGTGTAGATGAAGCAGTCTAGGAGGTTTCTAGAGTGTATGGAAGATAACTTCCTGACAGAGCTGGTAAGAGAGATTGCCAGGGGAGGAGCCCCACTAGACCTGCTGTTCACAAACGGAGAAGAACTGGTGGGAGATGTGTAGGCTGGGAGCTGTCTTGGACAGAGTGATCATGAAAGGGTAGAATTCTCAATCATTGGTGATGACAGCAGGGGGGACAGCAAAACTGCTACCTTGGACTTCCAGAGGACAGACTTTGAACTGTTCAGGACACTGGTAGGGAGGGTCCCTTGGGATTCAGTCCTGAAGGGTAAAGGCTGATCGCTTCTCAAGAAGGAAGTATTAGAGGCACAGGAGCAGACCATCGCAAGATGAGCTGGCGGGGAAGAAGATCGGCATGGATGAACAGGGAGCTTTTCCTGACGCTCCAGGAGAAAAAGAGAATCTACCTCCTGTGGAGGAAGGGACAAGCAAGCTGGGGAAAGTACAAAGAATTTGTCAGGATGTGCAGGGAAAATATCAGAAAAGCAGAAGCCCAGCCTGAACTCAGCTTGGTCGTTGGCATAAAAGAGAACAAACAACTTTTTACAAATATATTAACTGTAAGAGGATGACTAAGGAGAATCTCCATCCTTTACTGGATGGAGGAACATGACCACTGAGGATCGGGAAAAAGTTAACTTTACAAGTCAGACCAATTATCATAGAATCATAAAATCATAGAATCACCAAGGTTGGAAAAGACCCACAGGATCACCCAGTCCAACCATTCACTGATCACAACAGCTCTTACTAAACCATGTCCCTCAACACAATGTCCAAACATTCCTTGAACACCTCCAGGGTCGGTGATGCCATCGCCTCCCAGGGCAGCTTGTTCCAGTGCCTGGCCACTCCTTGGAGTACTCCACTTCCTGACCTGGAAGTCTTGGACAGGGAGCAGAATAAATCCCTCATGATTCAGGCAGAAAGAGTTAGACACCTACTACTCCATCTTGATGGCCACAAGTCCTGGGGCAGGATGAGATCCACCTGTGAGTGCTGAGGGAGCTGGCAGAGGTGGTTGTAAAGACACTTTCCACAGTATATCAGCATTTCTGGTCAACTAGAGAGATCCCAGAGAATTGGAGGCTTGCCAGTGAGGCTTCCATCTGCAAGAAGGATCCAGGAAACTACAGGCCCATCAGCCTAACCTCGGTGTCAGGAAAGGTTAGGAGCAGATCATCCAGAGGGAGATCACATGGCATGTGCGGGACAACCAGGTCCAGCCAGCATGGGTTCACAAAAAGCAGGTGCTGCCTGACCAATCGTGATCTTCTATGATCGAGTGACTCATGTGATGGATGAGGGAAAGGCTGTTGATGTAGTCTACCTAGACTTTAGTAAAGCCTTTGACTCCATCTCCCACAGTGTTCTCCTTGGGAAGCTGGCAGCTCATGGCTTGGAAAGGTGTACTCTTTGCTTGGTAAAGAACTGGCTGGATGGCTGGGCCCGGAAAAGGGTGGTGAATGGAGTTAAATCCAGCTGGCAACTGGTTATGTGTGATGTTCCCAGGGTTTGGTACTGGGGCCTGTCCTGTTCAGTATCTTTATTGATGACCTGGATGAGGACATTGAGTGCACCCTCAGTAAGTTTGCAGATGACACCAAACTGGAAGGAAGTGTTGATCTGCCTGGGAGAAGGAAGGCCCTACAGAGGGATCTGGACAGGCTGGATCACTGGGCTGAGTGGGATGAAGTTCAAGAAGATCAAATGCTGGGTCCTGAGCTTTTGCCACAACAACCCTAGGCAATGCTACAGGCTTGGGGCAGAGTAGCTGAAAGACTATGAAGGAGGAATGGACCTGGGGCTGTTGGTTGATGCTTGGCTGAACATGACCCAGCAGTGTGCCCAGGTGGACAAGAAGAGGTACTGGAACAAGCTGCCCAGAGAGGTGGTACAGTCACTGTCCCTGGAGGTGTTCAAGAAATGTTTAGATGTTGTACTGAGGGACGTGATTTAGTGGGAAATAATGGTGATAGGTGGGTGATTGGACTGAATGATCTTGGAGGTCTTTCCCAACCTTGATCATTCTATGATTCTGTGAGTGTGTTATGGGAGACAGCATCGAATACATCAAGGTACACAACATCCATTGCTCTCCTCTCATCTACTCAGCCTGTCATAGCAGCAAAGAAGGCTTCCAGATTGGTCAAGTGTGATTTTCCCTTGGTGAATCCATGTTGACTACTCCTGATAACTACATCCAGAAAAAGCTGTTCCATCAATATGAAATATATGGAATATGAATATGTGAAATATGGAGCTCATGGCCTTGATAATGTTAAAGCAAGATGGGATTACCCTATATTATAGAATCGTAGAATCAGAATCGTAGAATCATAGAATGGATTGTGTTGGGAGAGACCTCAAAGATCGTCTGATTCTAACCCCACTGGCATGGAAAGGGTTCCCAACCACTAGATGAAGAACTACATCAGGCTGCCCAGGACCCCATCCAACCTGGCACAACCTCTCTGGGCTGCCTGTTCCAGCACCTTATCACTCTCTCTATGAAAAACTTCCCCTTAACATCTAACATAAATCTTCCCTCCTTTAGTTTAACACCATTCTGCCTTGTCTTATCACTCTCTACCTGTGTAAAAAGTTGATTTCTCTCTAGTTTCTTCCTTTAAATATGAGAAGACTGTAATAAGATCATAGAATCATAGGATGGCTCAGGTTGGAAGGGGCCTCAAGAATCATGAATCTCCAACCCCCCTGCCACAGGCAGTGCCACCAATCTCCACGTTTAATACAAGACCAGGCTGCCCAGGGCCCCATCCAATCTGGCCTTGAACACCTCCAGGGATGGGGCATCCACAACCTCTCTGGGCAGTCTCTGCCAGCACCTCACCACTCTCTCTGTAAAGAACTTCCCCTGACATCCAACCTAAATCTCCCCTCCCTCAACTTAAAACCATTTCCCCTTGGCCTGCTGTTATCCACCCTTTCAAAGAATTGATTCCCCACCTGTTTGTAGGCTCCCTTTAGGTACTGGAAGGCTGCAATGAGGTCACCCTGCAACCTTCTTTTCTCCAGCTCCCTCAGCTTGTCCTTGTAGGAGAGGTACTCCAGCCCTCCTATCATTTTTCCTCTGGACCACCTCCAGCAGCTCTCTGTCTTTCTTGTACCGGGGACCTCAGACCTTAACACAGTACTCCAGATGGGGCCCCACAAGGGGAGAGAGGGACAATCATCTCCCTTTCCCTGCTGGCCACCCCTCTTCTGATGGACCCCAGGATACCATTTGCTTTCTGAGCCACATAAATTTTTCTCCAGATGGAACAAGACCAACTACCTCAGCCTTTCTTCGTCAGGCGCTTCTGATGGATGCCACTGGACCAGTTTTGCAGAGCTGGAACTACCCATGGAGTCTATAGTGCAAGTGCTGAAAAGTCAGGCTGTTTACTGTCAGTGTCACTGCACATGGGTGAGTTCACTGGCTTGATGCACCAACTGGGCTCACTATGAATGAGGCGTGTCTCATTCAGAAATTCTGGACCAGTGATGATGTAAGCCCAGGGCAAGACCAAAGAATGTATATGTTGCTTGCATTAAAAGAAAAAGTGCAATCCTTATAAAACAGAACAACTCGTCATGTATTACCTGTATACTTCCCTGCTGAATGGAGGCTGGGGACTGCAGCCCTCCCTGTCCTTCAGGAAAGTAAACAGAGTGACAGTGGTCAATGTGGGAAACTACTTGTTACACACAGCACTCAGACATAACCAATATGGATTTAATAAACAATTTTTTTTTTTTTCCTATTTGGAGTATTCTTGGATTTGAAGTAGGTGAGTTTATACAAAATGTTATCCAATTGTGATTTATAATTAAATTTAGAATTGTTATTTGAGGGGAGTCATGAACATGATCGAACTGAAATATGCATGCTCCATCAGAATAAACAACTTACACAAATGACTAAATATTTAAATAGCATTGCAAAGGCTGGGTGGTAGTACATCTTTGAGGGAACAGTTCCAGCACTAATGCTGTTAAATACTTGATCATATACCCCAGCATGTCCTTCTGTCAGTTACTGTGTGCTTACTATTGTGGCAACTACCCTGTACATCTGTATTACTTATATTGCTAAGCAATTTGCTAATATGCATAATAAAATGACCCTTCCATAGAGAAAAAGCATGGGTGAGCTTAAAAACAAAGGATGAGGTAAACAGGGACTCTTGCAGAGTAAATTGTGTTGAAGGAGTCATAGAATCATAGAATCACAGAATGGTTTGGGTTGGAAGGGAGCTCACAGCCCACCCACCCCAACCCCTGCTGTGGGCAGGGCTGCCCCCCACCAGCTCAGGCTGCCCAGGGCCCCATCCAACCTGGCCTTGAGCGCCTCCGGGGACGGGGCACCACAGCTTCTCTGGGCAGCTGTGCCAGCGCCTCTCTGCCCTCTGGGGAAAGGATTTCTGCCCAGAATTTCTTCTGAACTAAATCTTCCTGCTCTGTTGGACCCCAAATAAGGGCTCGAGAATCCCATGTGTTGACATGAGCAGCTGCTGCATGTTCCATGTACACAGTGATGTAAAGGAATGTGCTGAGGTGTCTCGTGCCAGTCAGTGTTGCATTCTGGTGGATGTCATTACAGAAAGAGCATCCCCACCCCTCAGGAGGAGAGGGAGGATTTTGTTTGGTGCATGAAGCAGAAGGCACATGTTACATGTGGGAGACTGAACTTCATGATGGCATCTGGGCAGCATGTCCTGGTTGTTTACCTGGGGTCTGTACAATGCTGCATGAAAACGGGCTCCATCATCTGAAGGGACACAAAGATTACTCATTATCTATGTTCCTCTTCTTGTTTATTTTCTTAGTGATTAGTTATCTTTATAATTATGCTACCTACTGTTGTGCTTTCTTACTGAGATATGGGGGCCTCCCCCGTGCAGCCCCCTCCTATTCCCCTTGAGGTCCCTCGGGATGATCCACGAAGGGCTGCTCAGGGGCTCGCAGCCCGAAGGAGTCACGCGGCTGTTACGGCTCCGGATGGGAGCTCAGCCTTGTGTGCAGCTCACTGCTGCTCCACGCGAGCGTAATGGGAGCGAGGATGGGAAGCCGCGATGGGGCGGGGGGAGCTGGACAGCTGGATGCAGGCACGGGGCCACTAATTCAGCCCTCCTACCTACAAGGAGAAACAGCTGCTGCTGCAGCAAGCAGCGTGCGTGGAGCCGTGCTGCTCGCTTCCAGCCGGAGGCTCTGTGCTCCAGCAGCGCTGTGCCAGCATGGCTCACGCTGGCTGCCGAGCCGGGCTTGGTCCCGCGCCAGCAGCACGCTCCAGAGGGAGACCGCAGAGAAACACAGAATCATTTGCAAATCCATAAAAACCGTTGTGCACAGCGGGGTCTGCTGGCAGGTGCCGGAGCATGTTTGTAGCAGGTGCTGCCCCTGGGCCATGGCTCCCTGCACCGGGTGAGGTGACAGGCTGTGGGAGTGAGAGCAGGGAACACGATATCCAGTGACTGGCTCTGCCCGGGATGGTGCTGCATTGCTGCGGGACCGTCTAAGCAATGAACCTGGGAGGGACGGCATGACAGCACTGTGCTGCGAGCTAGGAAAAACCCCACTAACCATAAAATGGCATCAAGACCCCCAGGAGTCTTGTAGAACAGAATGGCGCAGTGTAATGAATAGTCAGACATATGGTAAAAATGAATTAATGTCGAGTTGCCATCCACTCTGCCATTTTTTGCTTTCTGTTTCCCTGCTGTGCTTGTCTCCTGGCATCACTGAATCTTGATTCAGGGAGAGGCAGCCAAGTAGCTTCCCTGTGAAGCCAACATCGTATCCTAAGTTGGCCAACAACTTCACTGTGCTGTCTGCTGGCTCCATCTGGCCGGGATTCTCTCGCCTGCCCAGGTGGAGAATGACCAGCCTCTGTTGTTCATCTCTGCCTTTGCTCCCCCCTGTTGGGGAGCTGCTGCAGCCTCTTCTTTCAGAGACCACTCTTCTGCACTGCATGCAGCATGGATGGGTTAATGCAAACAAACCCACCGCTGCTTTGCCCTGGGCTGGAATTGTTGTCATCATGGAAAAATGTATTGCCCAAAAGAGTGGTGAGGCATTGGAACAGGCAGCCCAGGGAGGTGGTGGAGTCACAGTCCCTGGGGGTGTTCATGAATCATGTGGATGTGGCACTGAGGGACGTGGGCAGTGGGCATGGTGTGATGGGCTGCTGGTTGGACTTGGTGGTCTTAGAGGTCTTTTCCAACCTTAACGATTCTGTGTCTCCATCCTGACTTTGAAAGGTCTGAGGAAGAAAGCAGAAGGGTGTCTTGGCATTGCACGGGCTGAAATCAGGGCTCCTCTTTTTCAATCGAAACTCCTCCCTGACACAAAACCAGATGTTTTGGTACAGTTCCTATTCTTGGATTTCTTGGAAAAAAAGGAGCACTCAGGGGCTAAAGGACAGGAAACAGAGGTCAGGGAACTTGCTTGGCCGCTGACTTCTCATGTGATTTCAGGCAAGCGTTAAGTTGGAGTAGAGGAAGAGGGGAGGGGGACAGAGCCACTAAGCAATCCTTACAAAGGTTTGGTTTGGAGTGATTTGAGACCCTTGGTGGAAAAAGCAGCAAACTCCACACCATGCTCACTGCTGAGCCACGTGTGGCTGCTCCAGCCACCGCTGGCTGGAAGCCTGAGCAGGCTGCTCTGCACTGCAGGACACGTCCCTCCCAGCCCATCCCTGTGGCTGCACGGCCGGGAGCGGTCCCTGCCCCCTGACAGCGTTTTATTACCTGGTTCTCACCCACGACCCTGCGATGTATTTGATGCGTATGTTTTCAGTGCTTATTTTCTCTGTGAGCACGTTCCTCCTTTACCCAGCACCCGTGCGTTTTCCCATTCGCAGGCATTCTGCTCCCGCTGCTGACAGCGGCGATTAGACGCGGTGGCAGCTGGGGAAACAATTGGGTACCAAATTAGAGTGGCTCTTCGAGTAATTGACTGATGGATCAGCGCTCCTGCTTTAAAAAAAAAAATAATAAAAAATTAATAAAACAAAAGGTTGCGCTGCATGAGTCACCGGGGTGCTGCGCTCCTGCCTGCGCTCTGCGCTGCTTAGCAGTCAGCACGCGGCAGAGGTCAGGGGACGGAGGTGTTGGGCTCCTTGCCATCCTCCCTGGGGAAAGGCCCTTTGCTGGGCCGTGTGGGGGTAGAGGAGAGGGATGCAACCTGGCTGTGCTGCTCTCAGCTCCCTCCCCGGCAGGCACTCTCTTCTTCCGGGCTGTGCAGCTGGGCAGCTCTCAAGCTAATGCTCGTGACTGGAGCGGGAATTCCCCCAGGCCTGGGGTAACCCCACATCCTCTCCTGATTCACAGCATGGGCTGGCACCACAGGTCCTGATGTTGCCGTGGGCAAGCACCTCCAGTTGGTGGGGACAGCATGTCTGGCTTTAACGGCTCTTGGAAAGCTGCACAGATGAGTTTTTTCCTCCGCTTTTGCTCTGTCATTAGCATTTTAACAGCTTTCTTGCGAAAGGGAAAGGAAGAGAAGGGAAGGGGAGGGGAGGGAAGGGAAAGTGAGGCAAGGGGAGGGGAGGGAAGGAAACAGCGAGATTTCACATTTTCCTGGGATTCCAGGAGCTGGGGCTGCAAAAAAAACACCCATTATCCACTGACATACCAGGAATATAAACATTTTCCTAAGCTCAAGTAGTTCTCTGCTTGCAGTCAAAACCAGCTCATTTTCTTTCCCATCCTTCCAGACAGAAAGGAGAAAGATTTCTGTGTGTTGCAGGTGTGGCACAGAGGAGGGCTCGGGTCCCTCCTTGCCTACTGTAACATGGATTCATCCCAGCAGAAGTACAGGCATCCATCTCAAAACAGAAGCTCATAGCACACCTGCAGGGCTTGGCTGGCCCCCTTTGGTGGCAGCTTCACTGTGTCAGTGTCCTGTCACAGCTCCTGTGTGGATGGGATGTGTGTGCACACGTTTGTGTTATGTGTGTGTGTGTGGGAGTGCTGCCCCACGTTACCCCCTCCCTTCCCTTGGGGCCTGTCTGGTTCCCAATTTTTTTCCTGTTGCTGCTGCTCTAATAAAAAAAGTGGCTCAGCTAATTCTCCTGAACCTGAAGGCAGAAAGGAGGAGACAGCGAGTGAAAAATGTGGAATCGAATAGGGATTTTTTTCTTTCCCAACAGACACCATCGCTGGGGAGTGGGGTGGAGGGGAAATAGTTATTCATGCTGGAACTGAGAGCAGAGAGCTGTTGCTCCCATCCGAGAGAGCTCGTTACTGCCCCGAGTTTGCTTAAAATACAGCTCTAATTACCTGTTTAAACAATAGCTCTGTCCCTTCCTTGGTCTATGAAGACTGCACACATTTTAATTATCGGGAAGACCTTGGCCATTCACCTTTCAGAGGTATTTAATGCTTCCAGTCAAATGCCTGCCCTGATGCACTCTGTTACCATGCCACCTCTCGAACTCTCACCGGCAGAAAACTGCAGGGTACCGCTGGTGAAATGACATTCTCAGGCGGGATTTTTTTCTCTGCATAATCATGGCATTTGAGTTAATTTTGCTTTGCTGGGCACATTAGTCTTTTGGCTCCTAAACAAGAATGCTCAGGCCCTCCTCCCGCCTTGCCTTTTCCCCTCTGCACACATGAAACACAGGCTTAGCCTGCGTCTCGATGTGCAGTTAATATTGTAACCCTATGAATGAACGGCAGCGTGCCTTGAGCAGGAGGAGTTCATTCTCCCTGTGCCCAGATGTTTGCCTGTCCATCCCAATATCACGTCCCACGCCGAAAACCCCAGCTGCTGTGAAACCTCATCCACAGAGCTTGAAGCAGCTGGTCTGGGGAAACTGGGTGAACTCAGCCTGCGGAGCTGTACATCTCAGCAGCCTTGGTGTGCAGAGCTCCCAGGGCTTTTCTCAAGACTGGGAGGAGGCTGGGGAGCACCCGGCTGCATCCACCTCCTGGCAGCACCAAGTGGCAGCTTGGGTTTGTTTTTCCCTTCCCTTTAGGAGTTTGCAAAGCATAACGGAGCCTTGTGGGAATGGAGGACACCGCTCTGATTTAGGGTAATTGCCTGCATGTCATGATTCAGCAAATCAGCCAGCCCTGGACGTGATTAACTGGGCATGATTAACTATAACCACCGAAGGGATTTTCCAGGGGACTTGGGTATGTGCTTCCCCACTGCTAAGCCAGGCCCCGGCACTGCTGCCGAGCTCGGTGGGCGAGCGGACAGAGGGATTCAGCCCTTCTCTATCAGATCTCCCTTTGTTTTCGCTGACCAATGAAACCGCCAGGCTGGGACATATCACAATGTTTGCTCAGCTGGCTGCGAAAGGCGGGGGTTTCTGTGGGGGAAATGGCTCATTTCTCCTTCAGCAGACCGAGTGCCCACAGCTAACTGGGGTGGTGAGGGTAACCAGGGGTGTGCTGGCCCCTCTCCTCTGCTGAGGATGAGCAAAGGAAAAGGGGTGGGGGAAATACATCTCTGGATGCCCTAGTTTTTTTTTGTGCCTTTTTTTTTTTTTTTTTAAATACCTCGTAGTCTTACCAAAGCTAAGCAAAGGATCCCTTTCATCCGCTGGTCTGTTTCCTACCTTTGATGGCCGACCTTTCATTTCACTTTGAGGCATCCCCCTCAGAAAGCTCGTTGCTGCCTAGCCAGCACATTTGTTCCTCCCTGGCCGGATGCAGATGTGACCAATTTGCTTCTCCAATACAAAGCACGCCGAAGCAGGGGCGAGGAGGCGAGGAAGGGCTGTGAAGTCGATTTGCACAGCAGAACCAGTGAGAAGAGCACTGCACTATTTATTCGCTTGCTTCCACCGGGGTCTTCAGTGTCCCAGCAATGGTAAATCTTAACTTTCATGCTATGGTGCACCGGGATGCAATTTACTTCAAAGACAGCATAAATCCCTGGCTGCCGCTTATATCACAGGACCGCTCCATAAAAAGGGCTTATGTGCTTTGGTCTCGGGGACAGGTTTGCACTTTTCTGCCTAGATCTAAGCTGACTGGCCTGTGGTTGCCCTAAAAAACTTGGGGCCACCAGAAAACAGGCTGTCCTTCCTCTCTGGGCTGTCAGACAACTCATCCCTGCCCTGCCAGCACTGGGTGCACTCTGTGCCTTGCCATCTTCCCCTTAGAATTTCAGAATCATTAACACTGGAAAAGACCACCAAGACCATCTAGCCCAACCAGCAGCCCATCACACCACACCCACTGCCCACGTCCCTCAGTGCCACATCCACATGGCTCTTGAAAACCTCCAAGGGTGGTGGCTTCCCCGACGTCCCTGGGCAGCCTGTGCCACTGCCTCACTGCTCTTTCTGAGAAGAAATTCTCCATAATATCCAACGTGAACCTCCCACAGAGAATCACAGAATCATTAAGGTTGGAAAAGATCACTAAGATCATTGTGCTTCTCAGCAATCCCAGACAAGCGCAATGCCCAGGAAGGCTGCTCCGGTGCGCTGGCTGAGCAAAGACTGAGCTGGAAAACATCCAGTCAGATGCTGAATAATTTAATTTCTTGGCTAAACGTGCGAACCAAGATGTTTTATGAATATTGCTTTTGGAGTGAAGAAGGAGAAAAGAAATCCCTCCTGCTCTCTGTAGTTCAACCATATTAATAATGTCTTATTTGCAAAGCTGTTTATGCATCCCTTCTCCTCTGCCAGGGTGCTGCTGTTATCTGCCCTCATCAGCCTGCTGCTATTAGCTAGCTTCATCATGCGGCAATGCTTCATCGTTAGCCAAAGTTGCTTTATCTTAGCGAGGGAGAAACAAGCCATTCCTCACGGAACCACCCATATTTCATGGCCAACTAAGCAATATTGCAAAAACATCGAGATTCCTCAATTTCCTTGACCATCTATAACAGACGCTGATTTGATGCTGGGAAAACTGATTAGTGCAACCCTTCCTGGCCAGTATGTCACAGCGCTGACAGCACTGATGCTGCGAGCTTGTCCAGCAATAGGAACACTATTACCAAGTGCATTTTTCATGCGGGGAGAGAGAGCATTCTGAGCCGCTTCTATGCACTGAAAACAAATTTCCAAACGCTGGCACGGCAAAGTGCTGGAGCTATAATCCGCTCTTGTACAACATTACCTTCAAACCTGTTATAGCCGGGAGTGTAAAATCCCATCTGCCCTTCTGCTCTCTTCATGGAGGGCTCTCTGTAGCGGGGGCTGTCTGTGTCCCAGGGGCATGGGAGGACGCTGTCCCGTGCTCAGCCCCTCTGACGGGGTGGCTGGGAGGGCTGAAAGCTGCCATGTATAATTTCAAGCAGACGGATAGGCTAAAAATCGAGATCAAAAGTTCAGGGTTAAATTCAGCTGTCAGGTCTAGATAAGCTTATCTCCAAAAAGTGGCTTAGGAGAGATCCGCTTCGGGCTGAAATGCTTAACTGGTGACCCGCGGGATACTGCGTTGCCTTAGCTCCCAGCAGGGCTTACTCTGCATCTGCATGTCCCGTCCCCCTCTCCCCCCCCCCCCCCCCCGTCCCCCGAGATGCTGATGCTGTGAAGTGGAGGTGGGGGCCACGGGGCTGCCTCTGCTGACACACACACCGTCAGTTAGCCTACATGTCCTGGAGAGAGTGGTGAGCGCTGTGTTTTGGTGATTGCCCAGAGGCAGAAAGGCAAAAATTTGAGATTCTTTCCCAAGATTCTTTTTTTTCCCCCTTCTCTATGAAAGAAGATAAAAAGGCACGTCTGTGATCAGCTATAGGAGTGGAACATTCATTTATCTTAAAGCATCCTCCAGGATTGTCTTGCTGATAGCACCTAGAGGGCTGTTTCCTTATGGGTGCCCCTGCTTCAGCCTCAGGATGATGGGGAGCCTGCAGATGGCAGGGGCGAGGATGGAGAGTGCCTAAACCCATCTCCATGTGTTGGCTGAAGGCATTGCCAATAGGAAGCTTGCAGGCAAGGGATGGCTGTTCCAGTCTGCTGGCGGCTTCTGTGGTGAAATGACACAACAAGGCTCCGGGAAGGGCAGTAAGTGGGAAAAAAGGTCATCTGATCAATCATTTTGCAGCCCAGTGGCGTGGTGGCCTTTCTAGGGAAAAATAAATCAATCTCTTCAACTTGTCCCTATTTGTAAAGGCTGTGCAGGAGTTTGCGTGATGCAGCGCGGAGACGCGGCTCCTCATTAAGGAGTGAGGTGCCTGCCCGCCCACTGGCCTGTTGCCGTGGGAAATTAATGACAAAGCAATTAAACAAGCCTGGCCAGCTGCCAGCACCATGAAGCGATGGCGGGGAGCAGGAAGCTGAGGATACTGTGGGCATAGAGATGCCCAGGTACCTCCAGGACTGTCAGCATCCACTCCTGCTCCCAGTCATCCCCAACTCCTTTCGAGCTGCCCCATAACTGCTGGGGTGCCCAGGGGGCTGGCAGCTCCTGTTGCCCAGCTGTTTCTGACAGTGTGCAGCTTCTGGGCAAGGAGGTAGAAATATGCAGCACGTACGAGGCTGTGGGAATGTCATATTTCAGCCAAAACGCGGAACGTGTCATAATAGAGATGACAAAGAGACGCATCCGAATGCAATTATGTGAGCCATGCCACAGTGCTGCTGCTACCTTAAAAAGATTCAGAAATGTTTGAAAGACTGAAGAGTAGATGTTTCTTCTCCATAAGAAAAGAAATAAACAGCATTGTTTCAAGGATCTGGAAATATTTGTTTAAACCTTAACATTCTCTACACTCTCCCTTTCATTCCTCACTTAAAGGTAGATGATGAAATTTTGGCCCCCCCCAAATATTTTACTTTAAAAAACAATTGTTGAGAGTATCTAAGAATAATGGGAACATTATCGTAGCTTTGCAAACCCAACAGGCCTTCACTGATAGCTTTACTTAAAGAAATCCAGATGTTACAGCAGTGAGACCCTGAAGTGGAGCTGCCTGCAGCGCTGTATCCAGACCCACCACGTGCGAGCACTAAATGGAGAAAATAAAAAGGGGACACATGAAATGAACAATTGTTTTGCTTCTCAAGCCCTGTAGCTTTTCAAATCTGTCAAATATTGGTGTGTGAAAGACTCATGAAAGGTATTCCCTCAGGTATATTTACCCCACTGAAAATTCAGGTTAAACTGAGAAATCCCAGGGAAGAACTTTCTCAAAGTCCATTTCACATTGTTTTCTTTGCATTTTGAGGGTCAGAAAACTATTTGTTTTCTGGATGGAAACAAAAAGACAGTTTGTTATGCTGTTACAGAACAAAATGCCACTCAGTGTTGCACAACTCATCCTAAAAATTGAATGTTTGGGAGCTCTGCTGGCATGTGGCTCCGCTGAGTTTCTGCATCCTAATCTTGTGGTCAGGTCTCTGAGGTCTCAGAGAGGTGCTGCAGAGGGGATCTGGGAGCAATAGGTACGAAAGCCATAAGGGCAGGAAGACCCAATGAGGTCTAGTGTGTTGCTGCTGCTGGCCCAGGCACTGGAGTAGCAGAGATCCCTTCATACCCTCCTGCCAAAAATAAATGGGGAGCGGGAGCTGAACTCCAGCTGGACCCGGTTTATCACTGTTCAGATTATTTCAGTTGGATTGGGAGCTGTGTTCTCACAGGTTGATCCTTCCCGAGGTCTGGCTGACTTCCTCACCCCTTCGCTGGGTTCCTAAGGTCCTGGTTCTCAGGGCAGCTGGCCCCATGTGTCCCACTCAGCCATGGGCATTATGCTGTGCTGATGGAGGATTCTGCACAGAGATGCTCCACTTTGCACTTCTTGGCTTCTCGAGCACGTAGAATGCACAGTGCAAAGGGTTAGCCAGGACAAGGCAGGGCTGCATGAATTACCCTGATTGTTTTTTGGGGGAAAAAAAAAAAAAAGCAACCCACAAAAAATTTGTAAGAGGATTCTGCCTGTAAAAAAACTATGGGAAAAAAAAAAAAAAAGCAAAAATTGGCAGGGTTTTGAGCAGCTGAATCTGAGAAGAGAAGCAGTGGTCTGCAAGTATGACACACTGCCATGGCTGGCATCCAGCGGATCTCCTGCCAGGGAGGACAAGCACTGAACACAGACTGCGCAGCCAAGCTCCTGCAGGAAGCCTCCGGGGTTGCAAGCAGCAGTAGCTCTGCCTGCAAAACCCCACGGCACAGTGCCTGCCCTCCCGAGCATCCCATGTCCCCGTGCACTTGGCTGCCTGAGCCTCCTCTGGCTGCATTCCAAAATCTCTGGCAGTGCCCAAAATCAATGCCCAGCCCTGCTTTAGTTCCAAGGAAAAACTGGGGAGGCCCCGAGATGAAGGCAAGCAGAGAAACAAAACGCCTGCCCTGAACCTATAAGCAAAGCAGCAGCAGCACAAACAAACCCCTGCACGGCACAAAAGAGACAATAAATAAAGCCAATTAGCCCACAGGCTTAGTGCTGGCTTACGTGCAGTGAGTCTGGCAGAAGGGCAAACCCAAGAGCCACTGGCTGCAAAAGCACTGCTTCCTTCTAGGCTCACAAAAATAAATGCAGCCACCCCAGAGGAGCAGCAGGGCTGACATGGGGAGGGAAGGGACAGTGGGAGGGAAGGTCTTTGTGGGTTGTCTGTCAGAGGGGCACCCTTGCACCTGGCCAAAGTCTCCCCACAATGTGCTATGTCCCTTCTGCATCCCTATCACCGTCCCCATCCCCCATCCCCATCCCTATCCCTGTCCCCGTCCCCATCTCCATCTCCACTCAGCAGCTGCCAAAGGGGACGTGGAGAGAGAGCCGATGGTTCCGGTACTTAAAACCAAGGTGATGAAGGGATTAATGCAGCCGTTCGAGACCTTGAACTCTTCTCCTAATCCGGATTTACAGCCATGAACCGGCTGCTGAGGCTATTTGCTGTCCCTCCTCTGCCTTCCAACCTGCGTGCCACTTGTGAGAGATGCCCCTGTTGGCACCCAGAGGGCCCTCTCCATGTGGGTACCTCAGCACAGTCCATCCTTAATAAAAACTGCCTTAAATCCCCACGCTTTGGGACCCAGATACACAATATACTTCTGCACTAAACATGCCACAGCGTCTCTTAACTCCTGACAACCATTATCCAGCTGCTGAATGAGCCTTATTATAAGCAATTTTTGTAAATCACATTGAGAGCATGAAGTCAAGGAGGAGGAAAAAAAAAAAAAGACGGATCTCAGGTCACAAACTGCAGCAGCACCTGGCAGGTTGCTTAAAACACAAGGAGGCGGCGCTGGGGCTGAGGTCTCGTCCTCACCTCGTCGCCTCGCCACTGCAAAGTGTGAGCAAGGCCTGGAGCTCTGGGCCTGATAAATAATGCATCCCCTGCACCGTGTGCAGCTGGATGAGGGCCATCGGGGCGGTGTGAACACGGTGTCTTGGCCGTTGCTGATCCAAAGCCCTCCGGCAGCGATCCCAGAGCACAGGGCTGGCAGCAGGCACGGGAAGGGGATGGGTGTGTGGGTGTGTTCTCCTCGGGCTATGCAATGGGCAACGAAATTCCAAAGGGAAAGCCCAGGAGTGGGAGGGTGTGGGTTTGGGGTGAGATGAGGCAAGAGCTGTGAGAAGAGGAGATTTTATGTTATTGCATACGAGGCCATTTTGGCCAGCACAAAGTGTCTATCAAAATGAAGAGAGAAAACAGCTCTACTTGCAAATGCCGGGGCTGAATTAGCTTTGAGACTCGTGTAGGTCTGAGCCAATTAAAATGTCATAATAATGCAACCTCAAAACAAAACAAAAGGAATCCAAAAACTCAACGCAGTGCCTGCTAGTCATGAGAGAGATGCAGGAAAAGAAATCAGTCCCCAGCTAGGCGTGTTTATCCGCTGGCTCTCAGGGAGGAAATCAGTACACGGAAAGAGAGGGGGGAAGCAGGCAGCTGTGCTCAGCCCGGGCCTGCAGTGTGCTCTGCACCCACAGCACTGCTGCTGGGGATTCTGTGGGGGTTGGGAGGCCTGGTGGGTCCGTGCTGTGGGGCAGCTCCATCGCAAGTGACAGCAGTGCCTCTGTTGCACTTCCCAGCCCTGATGAGTCTTTGGGAGAGGGGTGTGCCAGCAGTAATGGAAAGTGCTGTCACCACGGGCACCAACTGATAATCCTGATGACCCATCGATCCCCAAAAGAGAGGGGCGGGGAGGCAGAAGAAATGTGGTTTGCTGAGAGAACGCTGAAGATATTTCACTTCACCAGCCACTGAAACCCACGGCAAACCACAGAGCCGCCCGTCAGCAGCGTCCTCACGTGCACATGGACAGGGTGACATGGGGATGACAGGGGGTGGGCGCTCGGGAACTGCGTCCCCTCTTGCCTGGGGGCCGGCGGCTGCTGCAGCCAGCACTGTGCAGGAGATAATTAGCCCTGCTGCCAGGGAAGTTAATTAGCTCGGGGAAAACACGGTGCTAATTTGCCTACACGGCTCTGGGGACCGAGGTTAACCCCTGAGCAGGCTGAGGTGTGCTCCAGGCGGCGGGAGGGGGCAATGCCCGCGGCTGTCCTGGCAAGGAGGGCTTGATCCTGAGAGCACCGAGGCCGAAGAGCAGAGCGCTGGGAGCTGGCTGAAGACAGGCTGCAGGAGCGGCGGGGACGCAATGAGCTGGGAACACAAAGAGCCGCTCCCGCCCCGTGCAGCGCTGGAGCCGATGTTCTCGGGGCTTTTACAACCGCTGAGTGATTTTGGCGTGCGAGCTTGCGGTTGTCCTCCGTTCCCTGACCCCGCTGAAAGCTGAGCTCGGTCCAGCGCTGCTCACAATGTGCGAGAGGAAGAAAGAGAGAAAATCTTCAATGCGAGCTGCAAGCCTGTCTAAAAATAGAGGGCAAAGCGCTCCCTAGCAATTAGCCAGGAGACGGGTTTATTTGCAGCAGCGCCATCTCAGCAGCAGCGCTCTTGGCAGCGGGAGCCAGCAGCGTCCCCGCAGTGCTGACCTTTGCGCGGTTCCCACGGGCAGCAGGCTAGCACAGGGGGAGGGCTCCAACCTCCTGTGATTCTGTGGTTTTATGAACTAGAGTGGGGACGGGGACAGCAGGCACAGTGTGTCCCATTTCCCTGCTCCTTTCTGAGCTTCAGGCCTTTTCCAGCCAGTAAGCAGCTTGCTATGGACCAAGGATGCTTCCTTCTGCAAAAACTGCTTACACCCGCTCAGTTAGGACTGCAAGCTTCTGTTCTCGCCCCCGTGGCAGGCACAGCAGCCCAGCACCAAGCAGGGGCAGGCATCCACAAAGGCACAGTTGCCCATGGCTGCAGGTGACTGCAGAGTGCCTGAGGCTTATTCCCTTCCCTGCAAACCCACACGCATGTGCATGGCCATGCATGCGGGCTTGGGGCTCCACTAGCCTGTGGGAGAGAGGAGGAGAAACAAATGATCCTTGTGGTTGGCTTCGGGGCATGCCCTGCCACAGGCTGGAGAGAAACTCGCACAAACAGGGCCTGAGCAGAGCACGGACAGGTTGTAGGGACACAAAAGCAGAAGGCCAAACCACATTCTTCGCCCTGGGAACCAAAAGCCTGGCCAACCTGGGGGCTGCCAGCCCCGTGCATCACTGGGATGACAGCAGAGTTACTATTTTTCTGGTGAGATCCAGAAACCAGGTCACTCGACATGAAAATCTGCAGCAAATCTGTCTGAAAGGTGGCAACATGTGATGCTCATCAGACAGACCTCAGGAGATGTCTTTGTACCACACAGGCATGCAGAGTGCTGGCACCTTTGAGCGTGCTGTAGACAGGAGTGGAGCTGCCATGGCAGG
>JAPSGF010000217.1:138262-216947 GCA_035772895.1 Perdix hodgsoniae | reverse complement strand
ACTTCTCCATGGTGAATCCATGCTGATTACAGCATCTGATACCTCCATACTTTGTGTGCCAGGAAACATTTTTCAGGATGCACTGCTCCAGCAGCTTCACACGACTGGCACGTACAGTCCAGTAGCTCCCTCACGCCTGCTTCTTGGTCTTCTTAAACAGGAGTCATATGCACCTTTCCCCAGTCTTTAGGGCACTTCTCCCAGCCACCAACCTAAGCTTAGTTTCCAGGAGGTGATCCTTGTGTACTAACCAACTTACTTTTTCTCCTCTTTCTTCCAGGGTCTTATGATAATCTACCCACTGGTTCCTTGAAAAGGCCATTTTCAGCTTCAGTGAGATTGCTGTGACCACTTTGCTGCCTTTAGGATGTTCAGCACTACCATCTCATGGACTCTGATGTCAATGCTGCTTTGCACATTCACATTCAACATAACACCATCTTTTCCAGTGAGGATGGGGTCCAATACAGCACCTTTCCTCAGAGTTTCTCTGTCATTTAGGGAAGTAAGCTCCACAGAAAACAGATCTTCTGGTTTGCTTATACCCTACTGAGTTGTTCCTCCTGCAGATACCATGATGGCTGGAGGTTTTGATCTTGCTGCACAATGGCTAGTGACTGTCAGATTAGAGAGAGCAGGAGTAGAAAGAACCATGTGGCATATCTGTAAGAAAGAGAAGCCTTTGGTGTATGGCTGAAGACTGTAGTGCTGTGAGGAGATGGTTCTATTCCTATTAAGGTAAGTGAGTTGCCAGCCATTCCTCCTCCGGAGACTCCCAAGCCATGCTCTGTTCACTGACTGAACACAACTGCTCCTTCACTCTCTGCTCCTATTCTGTTGATTGTGATGTTGTTGTATGGTATAATCCTTAGGTCAGTCACACCAACGCTTGAAGGAAGTTATCCTGGCATAGTAGATATGTCAAAAATGAGGAAATGAAATTGCAGAGTTGAGGGAGATAAAACCACAACCTGCACTATTAGGAAGGATTATTTGCATTTGAGGTGAGTCTCTTGGAAAATTACTGCCTGAGTGGAGCGATTATGGGCCTGAGGCAATGGTTGAACAGTATAAAAGTTTATTCATCTCCTCATTCTCTCATCTACTCCTTGCTTCCATCTCTCTGCGAACGAGGTGAGTCCAAATCCCTTCCACCACCCCCTCATCCTCTGGGATTTCTCTATGCATGCAAGTGCCTTCATCCTAGACAGTGCATAGGCAGGCAGCTGTTGCACATTGGGCAGTACCATTGGTATCAAAGGGAAGTAAAAAAACAGGAGGCTCCTTACACAGCATTCATATCCCCAGCCAGCACAGTGCCTTTACTTTCTCCTCCTGCTTCTCTCTCTGTTCTGTGTGCTCCTGACCCTCTGTCCCAACAGGTGCCCCTCCAGACACAAGACATGTCCTGCTACGACCAGTGCGTGCCACGCCTGCCCTGCCAGCCGTGCGGCCCCACCCCCCTGGGCAGCAGCTGCAACGAGCCCTGCGTCAGGCAGTGCCAGGACTCCAACGTCTTCATCCAGCCCTCTCCCGTGGTGGTGACCCTGCCCGGACCCATCCTCAGCTCCTTCCCGCAGAACACCGCCGTGGGATCCTCCACCTCCGCTGCCGTTGGCAGCATCCTCAGCTCTGAGGGTGTGCCCATCTCCTCTGGAGGCTTTGGCCTCTCTGGCTTAGGCAGCCGCTTCAGTGGCAGGCGCTACTTCCCCTGCTAAAGCTGCTGCTCATGGCCCTGGAGGAAGACCCCAGGGGCCCAGGAGTTGGAAGCAGAACTGAGACAGAGAATTGGCATTCAGCCTGCGTTCTCAGAAGACATGGTCCATTTCTGCCTTTCCCACTCCCTTTTTTCCACCCTGTGTCATTGCTGCTCACCATGTGCTCCCCTGGATAGTCAGTCTCACAAAACCAGCATAGGGAGGATCTGATCTGATCTGATGGCCTTCTCTGGAAAGTGCAGATGGACAGCTGGCAACATGCCCACCGTGGTCATGCAGTGGAGACTATCAATTGTCCCTAAAGCTTTCTGCACCAGGGCCTTCCCTCCCAGTGATCTCATTTCCCTCTTTTGCCTCATTAAATTTTTGCTGCATCCCAGCCTTTGTCTCTGTGTTACCCTTCCTTGGTGGGCACTCCAGGTTCCAGCTACCAGGAGGAAAGTAGTTGCTCTGTCAGTGTCAGTGGGCAGAGTGAGACATTGTGCTGTGGGTCCCCTTGGGAAAACACTGCCACTCCCATATGCGGATGTTGTTCAACAATCCCACACTGTCTCTGGCTTTCAGTCCCATCTTTGCTGCCTCTCTGTTCTGATGTGTCCTCTCAGACACAATGTACATCTTGCTTGGTCACTGCTGGCCTTGATTAAGTGGTCAGTTCTGTTGGATGCACTAGAGTTCTGCAGACCCACATTCACTTGGAGAGGGGAGGAAATGAAATTTGTCTTCCTCCAGATGCTGTTCTACTTTTCAGGCACACATGGCTTGGTTTTCTTGTCAGTGAACTTGGAAGTGTTCATGAATTCTCTTCAATTCACAACTACACACAACCCTCATTTGGGGGCAACCTTGTCACTATCCCCATGTTTGGAGAGCAGTACATGCTATTTAACATTTAGGGCTTGTCAGTATACACTGCCAGCAAGGGAGGAGCTGCTTTTCCTTCTGTTTGTCTATCCTTCAAGGAAAATATGTCTAGATAAGTCAATTCAAGTTAACACTGGCTAGCACGGTCTCAGATAGCAAAAACTTTTTCAACTATGCCAACAGCAAGAATAAGTTGAAGGAAAACACTGTACAGATACTTGTTGAATACAGTCACCTAACAAGTAAGGATGAGGAAAAGACAGAGGCATTTAATGCTTTTCTTACTGTCTCAGTGACAGACCTTGGGCTGCCCAGTCTTCAGAGTTAGAGCACCATAATTGGAGGAGCAATGACTTCCCATCTATGCTCACCAGAATTGCAAGGAAGCAGTCACATCAGCTCAACATCTGTAAGCCAATGGATCCTGACATGCTTTACCCTAGAGTACTAAAGGAATTAGCAGATGTTACAGCTGAATCCCTCTCAACAACTTATCAAAGACTGTAGGAATCTGGGGAGGTCTCTCATGACAGGAAGCCAATGCCATGACCCAAGAAAGGATGCAGACCTGTAAAAGAACCAAGAAAATGCAGACCTGTCACTCTAACCTCAGACTCTAGAAAAGTCATAGAAAAGATTATCCTGAGGGTTACTGAATGACAGTCAAAGAACAAAGTTATTATCAAACAGTCAATATGGGTTCATGAAGGGAAACTCCTGCCTTGATAATTCAATCTTCATTGACCTGGTTGGTGAATGAAGGGAAGGCACTGAAAGTAACCTTTCTGGATTGTAGCGCAGCCATTGATACTGTCCCTTATAGTTTCCTTCTGAAAAAAAATGTCCAACTCTAAAACAAACAAGTTCAAATGATGATGGACTGGATGATGGATGGCTTGACAGCAGAGCTCAAAATAACATAGTGAATGGGGCTATATCTGGCTTGTGGTCAGTCACTAGCCGTATTCCCCAGGCCTCAATTCTAGGGCCAGTCCCATTGAAAATTTTGATCAGCAGTCTAGGTGCAGGACTAGAATGCATCCTCAGCAAATTTCCAATTATATTAAACTGGGAGGTGTTCTGGACTCCCAGGGGGATCACTAAATCAAACAGAAACACAGAATGGCCCAGGTTGGAAAGGACCTCAAGGATCATGAATCTCCAAGCCCCCACAATAGGCAGGGCCACCAACCTCCACATTTAATACCAGACCAGGCTGCCCAGGGCCCCATACAACCTGGCTTTTAATGCCCCCAGGAATGGGACATCTACAGCCTCTCTGACAATCTGTTCCAGCACCTCACCACTCTCACTGTAAAGAATTTTCTCCTAACATCCAACCTAAATCATCCCTCCTTCAACTTCAAACCATCTTCCCTTGTCCTGCTGTTACCTACCCTTGCACTCATCTTGTGGCCCTCCCCTGCACCCTCTCCAACAGCTCTCCATCTTTCTTGTACTGGGGGCTCCAGACCTGAACAGAGTACTGCAGATGGGGCCTCACAAGAGCACAGTAGAAGGGGACCTCCCTGTTCCTGCTGGCCACCCCTCTTCTGATGGAGCCCAGGATACCACTTGCTTTTCGAGCTGCAAGAGCACACTGCTGGCTCATGTTAAGTTTTTCATCCATCAGGATCCCCAGGTCCTTCTCCACAGGGCTGCTCTCAAGGACTGCTCCTTCCAGTCTTTATCAGTGCCTGGAATTCCTCTGGCCCAAGTGCAAAACGTTGCACTTTGCTATGTTGAAGCTCATTAAATTCACCCGGGCCCACTTTTCAAGTCTGTTGAGGTCCCTCTGAATGGCATCCCTTCCTTCCACTGTGTCAACCAAACCGCTCAGCTTGGTGTCATCAGCACACTTGCTGAGGGCACACTCAATTCCATCATCGATATCATTAACAAAGATGTTAAAGAGCACCAGTCCCAAGACAGACCCCTGGGGGATGCCGCTCATTATCAGCCTCCACCCGGACATAGAACCATTAATCACTACTCTCTGTCTGCGGCCTTTCAACCAATTCCTTATCCATTGGGTGGTCCACCCATCAAATCTACATTCCTCCAATTTGGAGATAAGGATGTGGTGGGAGACCATGTCAAAAGCCTTGCTCAAGTACAGGTAAACGACACTGGCTGCCTTGCCATTGTCCACAAATGCCATCATTCCATGATAGAAGGCCACCAGATTGGTTAGGCATGGCCTTCCTCTCGCAAAGGCATGTTGGCTGTCTCAAATCACTCGCTCATTCCTCATGTGATCAAGCATGTCATCTAGGAGGATCTGTTCCATGATTTCCCACGTGCAGAGATGAGAGTCACCAGCCCATAGTTTCCCAGGTCCTCCTTGTTCCCTTTCTTATAAATGGGAGTGACACGACCCTTTTTCCCATTCACCTCAAGTGACAACCACAACTTTTCAAATATGATGGAGAGCAGCTCAGCAACCACCTCAGCCAGCTCCTTCAGAACCCTGGGATGCATGCCATCTAGCCCCATGGACTTGTATGCATTCAGTCACATGAGGCGGTTTCGGAGTTGCTTGGACCCCCTTACAGTGGGGGGAAATATACTCCCCAAGTCCCCACCTACAGATCTAGGGATGCAGGGCTCAGGGATGTGAGAAATACAAGAATCCTGGCTGCCAGTGAAGACTGAGGCAAAGAACTCATTCAGTACCTCAGCCTTCTCTTTATCTGTTGAAGCCAGTTCTCCTTTTACATTTACCAAAGGAGGTACACTCACTTTGGCCTGTCTCTTCTGGCCAATGTACCTGTAGAATGTCTTCATATTGTTTTTAACATCCCTCACCATGTTCAGTTCTGCCTATGCCTTGGCTTTCCTGATCCCACGTCTGCAAGTCCGGACTGCACCCCTGTATTCTTCCTAGATGACACACCTTTGTTTCCAGAGCTTGTATGCACCTTTCTTTGTTTTGAAAGATAAGATAAGATGGATAAGAGGCCTTACAAAGGAATCTAGATATATTAGAGAATTGGGTAATCATCAGTGGCATGAAGTTCAATAAAGATTGATGCTGGATCCTGCACATGGGACAGAGCAGTGACAGACAAAGATACAGACTGGGAGACTAGAGAGCAGCTCAGCAGAAAGAGAACAGGCCATGATGCTCAGCAGTAGGTACAGCATGAGCTGGCAGTATGCCCTGGCAGCCAACACAGCAAGCATCACTTTGAAACACATTCAACCACAGGTGTCCAACCTTTTGGCCTTCCTGATCCACACTGAGTGAAGAGGAATTTTCTGGGGCCACATATGAAATATATAATATAGTTAACATATATAAGTAACAAATCATTTTTTTAAAAAATTATTAAAATACAAAGAAAGAAAGCAACAAAAAAAAAAAAGAACTACCAAGATTCCAGTACTCCATTTGCAGCCTCATGCTATGATGCTCTTGGCCTGTTTTTACCATGAAACTTTGCCATGGAGCTTACTCAGGGAGCTCGTCAGAGATTTTTGATGAAATTTTACTCTTTCCGTACTTCATCCTTGAAAATAGTTCACAAATATACATACTTCAAATATGCATGCTTCTGAAAAGCAATGATGAGAATAAGATGCGACTGAGAAGTGAGTGATATTTTTTTCTGCAAAACAGCTCTTATAAAAGCCTAGTAAAGAGATATGATCATTTTTTTTAGTTGAATGTCTGATTGTAACTCTAGAATTTTCATTTGAAAACTCACAGGTAATTTATTCATGTCAACTGAAAAGAGTTGCAAATATAACCAAAATTTGATGATATTTATTTTGCAGTCTTGAAACTCGTTCTCAAACTCCTCTGTCAAAACAGAAAGCAAGGTTGCATATTTTTCATTGTTCACAGGACTGTGTTTAGCCAGTGCATGAAAATGCATAAAATTATTTGCCTTGAGTTAGCTCTGCACTCTGCCCTCCTCATGTCACAGTTTCAGTCCAGACAGCGCTGAAAGACTATGAGGACAACACAAAGCTACAGCAGGAAGGTTCAGACTGGACATTAGAAAAAAAATTTTAATGACAGGATGGTCAAACACTGGAACGAGCTTTCTAGAGAGGTTGCTGATGCCCCAGGCTTGTCAGCGTTCAAGAGGCATTTGGAGAATGCCCTCAGTAACACGCTTTAACTTTGGATAGCACTGAAGTGGTCAAGTAGTTGGACTGGATGATCGCTGAATGTCCCATCCAAATGAGCTATTTTATTCTAAATATGAGAACAAGAAGGGGGCAAAGCAAGGCTCATTGTTGCCCAGGGTGAGTTTTGCAGAAGTCAAGCATGCTCTGTCACTGAATGACCTGGGACCCTGAAGAAAGGTTCCTGTCATTTCTCCCGGTTGCTATGAGAAGGGAGCAAATGGTTGTTGAAGAAATGGTTGATTCAGGTTCTGCTTAAGATTCTGCATTTAGGACAGGCATACAAGTAATGTATCAGTGATTCCCTCTTCTAGTATATCTTCTTCCCCTAAAGGAAATCAGCAGACTGAAGGCTAGTTCCTTTTCCTAATCCATATGAGTCTCTTCATTCAAAGTCAGTCCTACAAGGAGAGAGCACTTGAAGAACTGTGAGTTGCAAGCATACACTGTCCATGGTGGATAGAAGTAGAGACAGAATGAAGAAAACACAGAGAAAAAAGAGAACATTTTTAGCTCTACAGGAAATAAGTTACCAAAATGTCATTTAGAGGGAGACTCTAAATGACATTTGCTTTCACTGAAGAAAATTGCCAAGGTTCCAGAGGCCCATTTGTAGCCTCATGCTGTGATGTTCTTGGCCTGTCTTTACCAGGAAACTTTGTCATGGAGCTATACACAAACCTCCTCATAATTATGATATACACTGAGCACTCCAAAGTGCAGCAAACTCTTTTCAGGTGTGTGTTCTTGCAACACTGCAGAGAGAACCAGAGATCATGATGCAGTGTAAAACAGACCTCTCTTGAATTGCTCAGCTTTCCCTCCCTCACCTCTGGGCACACTGCTGGCTTTTATTCAGGCAGCTGTCACCTAACATCCCCAGATCCTTTTCAGCCACCCTGCCTCAAGCCTGTAGCATTGCAAGGGAATTAGCAACCACAGTGCAAGATCTAGCACTTGGTCCTGTTGAATCTCACTCCATTGGCTTCAGACCATCAACCCAATCTATCCAGATCCCTCTGTAGGGCCTTCCTACTCTCAGGCAGATCAACACTTCCTCCCAGCTTGGTGTCATCTGCAAACTTAGGTACAAACTTAAACTTAGGATACACTCAGTCCTCTCATCCAGATAATCAGTTAAGGTACTAAACAGAGTTGGCCCTTATACTAATCCCTGGGGAACACTAGTAGTGACAGTAGTGACCAGTTCCCAGCTGGATTTAACTCCGTTCTCCACTACTCTCTGGGCCTGGCCTTCCATCCAGTTCTTTACCCAGCAAACAGTGTACCTGTACAAACCATGAGCTGCAGCTTCTTTGGGAGAATACTGTGGGAAACAGTGTCAAAGTGTTTACTAAAGTCTAAGCAAATTACATTCACAGCCTCATCACCTAGTGTTAGAAAGAGAGGTTAGTCAAGCATAATGCATTTTCTCTACTTTCTCCATTCTTAGTTTTTTTGGTATGTGGACTCATTAAGTGTTTATATAGTTTTTCCTCATTAGCTGCTGTTGTGCTATGCACATGTATTTTTTTTTATTCCAAAGTGAAATCATACCTGAACTTGGACTATTTGCTAACACGCTTAGAGCAGACTGGAAATTTGATGCTCTTTTTCCTTCCAGTTCTTTAAACATGTGCTGTGAATATTCTTCAAATTCCTCTAAACACAACAAAAAATCTATGAATAGCTAATAATTATTTGTTAACCTATATTAAATATGGACACAAGCCTGCAAATGCCATCTGATGAGAACGAAAAATAGGTGTTAAGATTGTGGGCATGCCCATGCTCTTTCCCTGATTTTATGTTTGTTAACATTAAAGACTTCAGAATTTTTGACCTGGAAAGGCATCACACAAGTTGGAGACATCCGCAGACTTGCTGAGGTTGTATACAACCACACCATCAATGTAATTGATGAAGATATAAAAGAGCATCTGTCCCTCTACTGACCCTGAGGGACACCATTTGTCGCTGACCTCTATCTGGATACTGAACCATTGATCACCGCTCTCTAGGTACGATCTTGCAACCACATCTTCATCCAATGAACAATTCAACTGTCAAATCAATATCTTTCCAAATTAGAGAGAAGGATGTCGTGGGGGACCACGTCAAAGGTCTTGCTGAAGTCCAAGTAGATAACACCAGTCATTCTTCCCTTGACCACTGACAATTACGAGATCATAAAAACCACAAGGTTGATCAGGCAAGACTTGTCCTTGGTGAAGTCATGCTGGTTCTTCTGTATCACTTCCTTCTCTTGGCACGGATGCCAAGAGGATCTGCTCTATGATCTGCCCCAGTACAGAGATGAGGCTGACAGGTCAGCAGTTCCCTGGGTCATTATTCTTCCTAAAAATGGATCTGACATGCCTTTCTTCCACTAGGAATTTTGCCAGGACTTTTCAAATATCATTGACAGTGGCTTCGCTACTACGCTGGCCAATTCCCTCAGGGAAACATCTCATCAGGACCCATAGACTTGTGGATGCTCAGCTTCCTCAGGTACCAGTGAACAAGGCCGAACAAGATGGCGTCCTACAGGCCTGTTACTAAGAGACCACCGCGCAGGCACAGAGGGCAGTGCTGCGAGGAGACTCCGCGCAAGCGCAGAGAGGCGATGTGGTTGCTAGGAAACACTGCGCATGCGCAGAGGGTAGCGGTTACCGGAAGATACCGCTGAAGTTCAGAGAAGTGGTTGCTATGAGACGCCGCGCAGGCGCAAAGAGGTTGCTAGCAGACGCCTGCGCAGGCGCAAAGGGGAGAAGTGGCTGCTAGGCGACACTGCGCATGCGCAGAGGAGTAGCGCGGCGGCACGGCAGGTGATTTCCGCCTGCGGGTCCGAGGAGTCGCTGTGCCGTTCGACTCCGCTTTTCTCGACGGCCTGAGGACCTTCTCGGACCGGTGCCGCAGCGCTTCCCTACTATGGAGGCTGAGGGTGACTTCGGTGAGGCTCGAGCCGGGGTCGGCGGGTGGCCGGGGGGAGGCGGTCACTCGGCGCTGCGGGCTGGGCCCGGTGCGGCCTACCCCGCCCTGCTCCCTGCCCCTCCTCGTCCCGTCCCCGATCCCAAAGCAGATGAAGCGGGACGGGCACGCTGTGAGCTGGCAGGGGGTGTTGCAGGCTGGTTCTGTCTCTGTGAGCGAGCTGGCGCTGCGAATCGGGCTGAGGGAGGTCTGCGGCTTCTGTAGTGTTCTCCAGATGTTTTGTGTGCATGAATCACATTTGCTGCCACGGGTTAATTCAGAGCAGTTGGGATGCTGACGTTCTGGCTGTGGAAGGTTGCTTTTCCTACATCAGCAGGAGCCTAAAAGCAGAGCCTCAGCATCCTGCTAGGGTTGGTAACACGGGTATCTGGTGGCCCACCTTTTGCCTTGCCTGGGCCACATGTACGTAGCTTGCAGTGAAAAGTATTGCCTCTTATTTATTTCCCTGGAAACTACAGTGGCTACAGAGAGCGCAATAACACTGTTTAATAGTGCACATTCACAGTTATATAAAAAAGAAACTAATTTTTGACGTAATCAGTGCCGTTAACGGTGAATTTTCACCTGTAAAGAACACAGTGCATGTGTAGACCTCAAAAATCTGCGCCAGCGGATGTGACATGCCCTTACTGCCACCATTGCTTCCAGTGTAAAGAGTCACATTACCAATTGCATCAGTTGTATCAGACATAGTGTTGCCAGCAGGAGTAGAGAAGTAAGCAATTATTCCTCTACTCTCAGCTCTGGTGAGGCAGCACCTCAAGTACTGTGTTCTGTTCTGGGCCCCTCGCTCCAGGGGGCTGGAGCACAAGTTTTGTGTGGAGCAGCTGAGGGAGCTGAGATTGTTTAGTCTGGAGAAAAACTTCCTGAAAGGAGATTATGAGGAGGTGGGGACTGGTATCTTCTCCCACATAACTAGCAATAGGATGAGAGGGAATGGCCTCAAGTTGCACCTGGCGAGATTTGGGTTGGACGTTAGGGAAAATTTCTTCTCTGAAGAAGTGGTCAGGCACTGGAATAGGCTGCCCAGGCAGGTGGTGGAGTCACCATCCCTGGAGCTGTTCAAGAAACATTAGATTTTGTACTGTGAGACATGATTTAGTGGGAAAATATTGGTGTTAGGTGGACAGTTGAACTAGATGATCTTGGAAATCTTCCAGCTTTGGTGATTCTGTGGTTCAATGAAATGTACCACCCATCACCTCACTGTGCTCACATCCACTGTTTGGTCGCCTTTAATGTTCAGCAAGCATGCGTGAATGTCAGTGGGTGCCATTTTTTTTTGCATGGAGGAGCTCAATTCCACATCTTTGCTTCATGCACATGTCAGTGTCAGGTGCCATTTTGTTGGCTTGTGTCTCCACTGCCATCTGCCACATGGCAATGAATGTAATGGAATATTGTTGGGAAGGTGCAGTTTCTACTGCCACAAGTTAGACGTGCCTGATGTAGGCACAAGGGCAAGGCCAGTGTGTTAATTAGGAACTTAGTCAGCAGCCAGTTATTTCTGTAAACAGTGTTTTGACCAAACACAGCAACTGACCTACTTAGCACATAACCTTTTGGCCAGCTAGCACCTCCCACTGGAACCCCACAAGTAATAAAGACTCCCTTGCAAGACTGCCATGTTAACAGAGTGTGCTTGGTATGAGATTTTAATATGTGTAGCAATTCTCAGAACAGATGGGCACTTTATGTGAGTATTCAGACATGCTGAATATAATACAATCTTTGTGCTTCAGCTCCTGTGTATGCACATTAGTTAGAGCAACCCATGTTCACCCAGCACTGCAGTAAATTAATGTTGGCTTTCTAACCTGGCATTCAGGTTGGTGAGATTCATTTCCAGATTTTGGTGACTCCTTCTGACCTCACAGTGCTTCAGGTGATGCCATTATGGACCCTTCTCATTATCAGTGCCCAAAACGGGTCCAAAAATCCTGGAAGGAGAGTGTCCCAGCCCTGAAAGCTTTGCAGAAAGCAGGTGGCAAAAAGGAGCTGGGAGGTGGGAGGCAGGGCTGCACACTATGTTGTCCTGGTGAGTGAGTGGCAACTGCAAACAAAAGCCAAAAGGTTTTTACACCCTGCTCTCTCTGTGTGAGGAAACTAAATCTCATTTTTTTTTTTACTGCCAAATTAAATTAGCATCCTGCTGCTTCCTGTTACCACATTGATGGGCTCAAAACCACTCACCTCATTGCTTCATATTGCATCTGAAATGTAAATTGGTCAGTGGATGTACAGACCAGTGGAAACATACTTTTGCAACGAGACACCTTTTTTTAAAAAAAAAAAAAAAAAAAAAACCTTGTATCCTGCAAGCAAATTATCTGTTTTTTCATCTGCAGGATGGGAGTGCAGCTCAGTGACAGAGCAGGTCTCCAAAGTTGTAGGACAAACAGTCCTCGAGGTGTGGGTATATGTATGGAAGATGTCTGATAATAGGGATCATGAGCTTCCCAGTGACACAGACATGCTTTGTTCTGTGATGGGTTCTCTATCCTGACATTATGAGACAGTTGTTATTATGTACAGCAATTCTTAGGTGGGCACTTCATGGAAATTGGCTGAATATTCACACGTTGCATGTATTTAATCTGTGTTCCAAGCTCCTGGGCGTTCATCCTGGGTAGGGCAGTCCCCCATTCATCTGTAATGAAGGGTGCCTGCTTCCTAATACCACATTGGTCTTAAAGAGTTTTATTCAGACAGGACTTGTCCAGTAACAGGGCTGAGGAGCATCCCATTAGCTTGTTGCTAACCAGGACAGCATTGTGTGTGGTTTCAATACTCTCATGCTCCAGGGCCTTTGCGTGCTGCAGTCTTTGGATTAATAACTGCATCTGTTTCCCTGGCCAGGCCAGCTCTGTGACTTTTGTGGTTGCTGTTTGATGTAGTAGTAAAGGCTCCCTTTCTTCTCCATCAGGTACTTGTCCTTGCTTTCTTCTTTGTGCTGATAATGCCCATGTAAACTTAATGAGATTCAAGAACACCAAGAGGAAGGTGTTGGGCTGGAGCAATCCCAGATGTGTGTACAGACTGGGAGATCTCCTTGCAAGCAGCCCTGCAGAGAAGGACTTGGGGATTCTGGTAGCTGAAAAAAAACTTAATATGACCCAGCAGTGTGCACTTGCAGGCCAGAATGCCAACAGTATCCTGGACTGCATTGACAGGGGAGTGGCAGCAGGGTGAGGGAGGTGATTGTCCCCCTCTGCTCAGCTCTTGTGAGACCCTGTATGGAGTACTGCTTCCAGGCTTGTGGCCAGCAGCACAGGAATGATGTGGAGCTTTTGGAGAGGGTCCAAAGGAGGGCCATGAGGATGCACAGAGGGCTTGAGTACCTCTCCTGTGAAGGCAGGCTGAGGGAGCTGGGCTTGTTCAGCCTGGAGGAGAGAAGGCTGCAGGGCTTCCAGCATTTAAAGGGAGATTATACACAGGAGGGAAATCAACTTTTTCTATGGGTAGGTAGTAAAAGGACAAGGGGAAATTGTTTTGAACTAAAGCAGATAAGATTTAGATGAGGTGTTGGGGTGAGTGTAGCAAGGTGCTGGAACAGACTGCCCAGAGAAGGTGTGGATGCCCCATCCCTGGAGATGTTTATGGCTGGGCTGGATGGGGCCGGAGGCAACCTGATGTGGTGATTGGCAATCAGCCTGCAGCAGAGGAGTTGGAACTAGATGTTCTTTGAGGTTGCAAGCCAAGCCATTCTATAATTCCAGGGAAAGGTGAACCTGTATAAAGTTTGTCAGAGCATCTTAATAATGAAGTCTTTGATTTTCAGCATTTCTAGTGACCCTTAACTGACTGGTTAATGGCAGTAAGATGCTGACTGCAGCAGCGTTGCACAGCTGGAGTGCAAAGAAGGATTGGGTTCTTCTTTCCTAGTGGCTCCAAACATGAAGTCAGCTCATTGTGACTTGAGAAAAACATCTTGATGAGCTGCTCCCTGACCTGGCTCTTGAGATAACTGAACACAGTTGTGTGAGAGAAGAGGATGTAATGGCAGGAGAGAGGCTAAGCAACAGCAGCCAGTGCTTAGATCTATTTAAAGTATTTTGTAATCTGTCTTAAGTGCACCAAAAGCCTGTGAACAAAGGCAGAAATGATGAAAGAAATCTAGTCTGGCCTCCTGTGAGAGCACAACAAACACCCCCACAGGTAGCAACAGGCAGTAGGGCAACCGGTGCCTCCTCCTGGCTGTTGCTCTTTACCTCACTGGGGATATGAGAATGTTTATATGGCACACATGTATGTAATTCTTCTGCTTCCCTGCTCATTGCCTATATTTCTAGGTGTTTTGGTAACTTCTTAGCTCCTAAATAATTGCTTGATTTGGAAGAAGTTTCACTTGAAAGCTTCATGCATCATATTTGGCATGCTGCTTCCTCAGAAATTAAACTACATTGTCTGACGTCCTTCCTCCAGCAAATCTAGCTGTTCATCAAAGGAGAGTTGGCTGAGAAGTTCCTGAGGGCCCTGGTGGGTGTATCATCATCCCAGAGATTCCCACCTAAGATAGCTGGAGAAGTACTACTGTCTCATTAATTTTGAGTACCTGTGGTTACCCGTCTAATATGGTATCTTAAGGAGCTATTATGTACTGTACTGCTGACTGTTCTTTTTTTCTTTTTATTTTGACAATGTCCCAGTCACCCCAAACCTCTAAATCAATTTGTTTAATTATACAAAACAAGTGACTGCTTTAACAATAAGTTTCAAAGAAAGAATGGCTCTTTTAACTTCCCGAGATGACATCCCTGATGTGGTGGTATGTTTTTACCACTTCACTCTGTTAGTGATGTTACATCTTGTCTTTCTTACTAGTTTTTTTTCTTTCTCTCTGTTCTTCAAATCTATTAGATGATCCAGAGAGATTAATACAGTGTCCATATGATAAACAACATCAAATCAGAGCCTGTCGTTTTCCATATCATCTTGTAAAGTGCAGGAAGGTAAGCTGACTTGCTGAACGAGACACCAGATGGGGGTTGTGTGTGTGTGTGTAAATACAGTGTGCATATTCTCACTGTTATTGTGTTGACTTGAGTAAGTTCTTTACAAATGATCCCATTTAGTATTTACTTCAAATATATATATATATATATTTAATTATTATTTTTTAATTTTTTTATTACTTCTTTAGAAATAGCTTCAAGCACACTGACTCACCTAAAACCAGTGTGGCTCTTCATGGTTAGGTCAAGGAGGAATTTATGGTCTCTTTGAGATCAGATAAATTTTCCCACTTTTAGTTTAACAGAAAATTCAGGCTGAGTTATGTGCACATCATCTGTCTCATTAGAATAGAAGTGGTTGGATGTTGCATTTTGTTGAGTGATAGAAATGCTGCTGTATAACTATTTTTTTTTTTGATGTTGCTTATAAGTATTTAATGTGCACATGTGCAGAAACTGGACATCCTGGCTTCAGCACATGTGGGAGAGTTGTGTTTTTTTTACCTCTCCATCTGTTATCTAGAAATTAAATACAAATTGTGTAATAGGAAGCATTCCATCTTATATTCTCATCTGTACCCTTGAGGTTTGCTTTATTTAACCTATCAAATGCTAATATCTGAGCGTTGGTTTCTGATGAGAGTTGTTCCTCTTTCAGCTTACCAGTAAATTTACCAAATATTTTTTTCAAAACAGTATAGCAGTGCCATGCCCTCCAGTGAAAATGCAGCCGTAGGGTGAATGTTCTGTTCTCAGCATTTTGGGTGATCTTGTGTGGTGCCAGGAGCTGAACTTAATTCCTGTGGGTCCCTTCCAATTAAGGATATTCTGTGATTCTATTCATACTTGTTTTGAAAGGATTAATGAATTTCTCTGGCTTTGTGCTGACTTGCTTTAAAATATCTGAATGGTTTAGATTTACCTAATGTCTCCTTTCTGTTATTTTTTAAATAGCTTCATCTGCACCTTAAACCATGAGGCCACATTGCCAGCATTGCAGCAGATTGTAGGGTGGTTAGCTGAGGGTGTGTTTCATTTAAATCAACTCTTTGTTTTTTTCTAATGAACTGTGTTTTAAATAAATCTGTTAGACAGCCTCATCTTGCAGTTGTAGCAAGTATCTGGCCAATATTTTGCCATTCCTAGTTTAGTCTCTTTTAAAGCAACATCACCAGTTACCACAGAATCATAAAATGACTCAAGTTGGACGGGACCGTAAGGATCATTATAGTTCCAATCTGCCTGCCATGGGCAGGGTTGCCACCCACCACATCATTTTCTCTTGCCAATCTGTAGAAAACACAAGGAAAAGTGAACTTGGTTGATCTGGCACATGATTTCTGTTTTCCCTATTCCAGAGTCACCCTGAAGTTGCAAAGTTACTGGCCACGTGCCCATTCAATGCTCGCCATCTTGTTCCTCGAGCTGACCTCGTTGATCACATATCGAAGTGCAGGGACAAAGGGTTCATTGAGCATGATATAGGTAAGAGACTTTTGGAGATGCAGATTCACTTTAGGGACTGAAGGTCTCCTGTTTGTCTAGATAGTTCATATGGTAAACAAAACTAGGAGTCATTTGTTGTCTGTAGTTTTGCAAAGCACAGCAGCCTTCAGAAACCTGAATCTTGCTTCAGTTTATTGGATAGGTTCATTTCAACGCTGAAGATGTGCAAGATAGGCCTTGCACATATTTTGTTCCCAGGCTTTCTGAATAAAATAATTGTATCCAAGACTGCATATTGACATACCACTGCTAGGAGCTGTGATGCTTTACTTACTAGAAGGACAGTACAGATGATCTCCTCTCATTGAGGCTTGAGCACTGGTGCCACGTGAAAAGTTGATTTGCATCAAATAGATGCTATGAAAATCTCTACAGTTGGGGCAACCTGAGTCATATATTCCCACCAGGAGGTGGGTCTGCTCCTCTTCCAGGGTTTTCTGTTGTTGATTTGCTTTGTCTACCATGCCATTCCTATCTCCTGCCAGTGAAACAGCATGCATAGGTCTGTCCCAAATTATTTAGTAGGGCATCCTGCTCTCTATACAGTGACTTTTCAGTTCTCTGCAGTGGCTCTTTAACTGTTGCCACACTAAAGAACAGATAGCCTCACTGCAACTCTACAGAAGGTAGAAATCTAACAGTCATGCCAGCATTCATGTTAACAGGTTTTCTCTCAACTTAAGCATTCCTGCTGCCAACTCCCAGGGAATGCAGCCATCTCCTGTTCTTTGAAAAAGCTGTTTATGATTTCAGATCAGTGTTTGGCTCCTGGGTTTGTCTAACCTCTTTGAACTACATGAAGTTTCCTGTAAAGCAAGGAACTATTTTACAGTTTGATCCAATGTACTTAACTCTTCTGAAGCATGACAGATTAAGTCACTCATTTTTCTCTCTTTCTGAAGCACATTGTTCTTCTGGCTTCCAAAGAGATGAGGTGAACGCTGTAAGCACATGGCAGGCACCTCCATGTGATGAAGACTGGGAAACAGGTGGGGAACTTCTGCCTTCTCTGCTGCCTTCTCCTGGGTTCTGTCCTCCATCTTTACACCATGAGTTCAGAGATGCCATTCACTTAGGTGCTGCATGTAAGACACTGCTTATGCTCTTTACTGCTAAATGTCCTTCTCTTGGCTTAGCAGGCTTTTCTTGGCATGGAGGCATGCCTGCTGTGATAGACATGGAGGTACATTTCCAAACATCCACCTTTTCCCATAAAAGCTATTCTATTTCTCAGCAGGGATAAAAATGGAGACATGATAACTTTTAGTTTTTTCAGTTAAGTAACAGTGAAACAGACACTTAACAACTAGTACTCTCTTGAACATATCAAAATAATGATGAAGATGTTCTCAATCTGATGTATTTGTGCCTTACTAGAGTTTCTTAGTGCTGAGCCTCATCATCTGGTTACTTTTGCAGAGTTGCTAGAGCAGCCAAATTCCCCATTTGTTTGGGGAATGACCAACTCTGGCATAAACAGGTAAGGAGTGCAAATTTCATAACTTACAACAGTGTTTTGTACAGGAAAATATTGCAACCTACTTCCAGTCCAGCCTTGATTGCTGGACATTTGCTGGCTTTGCTGATGTACAGACCCAGGGAAGAGAGGAAACATTAACAGTGAATGTTTTAATGCTGCTGGTTCATTATTACCTTCTTTCTTTTGACTGGCCCTTACAAGAGAAGGGCACTTTGAGGGGCTGGCCAGTGTTCAGTTCTGCTGGATATCTGTCCAATATATGAGAAATGTGCCAATATGTTGACTTGAAGATGTGGCCTGATGCCTCCTTTTGAAGGAGTTTGTTTAAATAGTTCAAGAGGAGAGGAGTAACTAATGGTTAGCTAGCAGTCCTTCATAACCTCTTGTTGCTTTATACTTGGCAGATGTGCTGGCATAAGGGCCCTGTGTTAGCAGAAATCCCCTCTTGCCCTTTGTAAAGTGTAGTCACACTATAGGTTTAGATGAAGGAGAAGCATGGTGGGCAGTTGTGCACTTGATGGAGCTGCCTTGTCTTGCGTCATTGAGCCAACAGTAGTTCACTATTGCAGGCTGTACATTAAGTGTGATTACAGCATCAGATTTGCTAAAGTATGTTGTAAGATTTGCCTAAGCCAGTGTGCTTACACTTTTCCTGGAAACAGTTTTTCCAGCTGGCAGCCCTGCAGTTATATATGGGCTTAAGCATGATGTAGTCCTCCTGTAAAAGGTTTAACAGTGCTGTCTAGCTTCACTCATTACAATCTCTGGAAGACTTCATAGTGTTTAGAGCATATATAGATATTCTAAATATCACCACTGCTAGGCAGCAAAGTACCATCTCCTTGTGTCCCTGTCCATCTGTTGTGTCCCTGCTCCATACTATAGTAAAGTGCATAAATTTGAACAATTACATTAGTCAAGAGGAGTAACGAAATTCTTTCAGTTGCAGTGTCACCTCTGGACAAAAGAATTACCTTCCTTCAAGTGTACGTGCCCCTGAGTCCTCTCCATATGCTGCATCATGGAAAGATTGTAAGTAGAGTGCGTGTGGTTTAGGTGCTGTAACTTCTGTAGTTTTAGTGACAGCTAATGAAATTTCTGGTTATAGCAGTGGTTTGTGGCAACTACAAGGACAGGAGAGATACTACATAATATTCTTCTTGAGATTTTTCTAAGGAATATGATGTTTGGATTATCTTCCATATCCTTTCTCTGAAATAAAATATGCAAATAATGCTTCATGTTCCTGACAGACTTCTTTAGAGTGGTGCCAATTTAAGTAGCCCTGCTACTTACTCAAGTCACTTCAGCCTCATCTCTAAACAAGTCCATCCTTGCTACCCACTGCTCATGCACACCCTCCCCACTTAGGCCACACGATTTTCCTGCTTTGTGTGGCTGTGCTCACTGTCAGGCCTAGTGAGCTCAAAGTAGGGGTAAAACCAGCACTGCTAGGGAGAAAAATAATCTAACTGCATCTGGAGGTGAGAGGAAGAGAGCTTCATGTTGAAGTGACAGGTGCTGAAATAATGGAAGTCCTTACAGGAGAGGAAAAATAAGAAGCAACAACATGGAGGTTTGTACATTGTGCTGAAACGTGGTACCTTGGGCTGATACTTTAAAACCAGCTTATACATTTGCAAATGAGGTGCATTCAGAGTTATGTGCTTAGGATGATAATGGTTTGGTGTTAGCTATAAGTGAACAGATGCAGTTATGCTGAGAGCAAGGGAATGCCCTGCATAAACTGCAGCTTTGCATGAATTCAGGTCTTGGTGTAGAGGGAACTTGTGTAGTCCCATTTCAATGGAAGCTGGGACCACACGACGGAGTAATTTCCAGGTATTTCTGCTGTGCACCTTAAACATACACCCTGCACCTGCAAAGCAGCACTGTGTTTCTCTTTTCAGAACTGTAGGTGTCTCAAATGATTTCTGTGGACGCTGTTCTGGATATTTGGGAAAATACTAGGTTTTTTTTGCTGAGGAGAAACAAAAAAATTTTCTCGGTGATAACCAGTCGTCATAAGATCTGTGGTTAGTGAAGTCATATTTGAGAGTCTTTTATAGCCTGCAGAGCATTAAATATGTTGTGAGAGTTTCTTCAGCCTTGAAGGAGGCTGAGACTTCTTATTGCATCTCTGCATAAAGATTAGTAAAGATCATTTTGATTAAACCTAGTAGTATATTTCTGTGTATGCACTTTCTGCTTTTTATCTTGTCAGCATCTGAGTGTGTGAACTAAGGATAAAGTAGGGTTTTATAGTATATTTTCATTTATACTCTTCTGTCTTCTTTCTAGAAAGCGTGTTCATGTCATTGCATCTTCAAGCCATAAGCCATCACTTCATCGTGTGGGTGCATGGTGTTTCAATTCATACAGTAATGGGGAATCCTCTGTGAATTCCTTACAACATGCAGTTATAGCATGCAACTCTTATAGCATGCAATTATGCAGTCCTTAACGATATTCACGTACACAGCTGATATCTAGACCTAAGTACTTGTCAAGTTTCCATTGGAGTTTAGCAGTTCTTACTTAAAGAAAAGTTTTCCAATTCTTAGAGCATGCTTGAAAGCTCTAACATAACTGTTCTTTCCTGAGGGTGGGAAAAAGTTTAGTTTACTGTCAGTACATCTAGGACTGTGGAATTATTTGCATTAAATAGTATGCTTCTAAAAAATGAATGCAAAGTGCAAAATAAAATCTAAATTACAAGCACAAAAAACTAAGAAACAACACAAGGTATTTGTCTAGAATAAAGTTAATGCCACTGATGTTTTGAAAAGAGTTCTCAAAATAGTGACTTCTTACCAGTGTAAAATAATGTATGTTGACTAGCATAATGTGCAAAATTAGGATTGGTTCTGTCAAGACTCTTGTTCAGAGTGACAGTTCATAATAAAAAGGTTTTGAATCACATGGCCCTGGACCTGTTTTATTTTTCTAAAAGCCAACTGTAGTGATTTGTCACACTCTTTTTCTGTTGAGTAAGCAAACACTTAATCAGGAAGCCCTTCTGTTTGATAAAAGAGCTCATTTAATTGTCTTTTGGTGGAAGGCTGGCAGTACTTAGCGCAGTAACTCCCTTACCCTAAACCACAACAAGCAGGGAAGCTATCATTTTGCTCTTCCCTATATTGATTTGGGGAGGCAAAATTAACTAGCTTTTTAAGGGTATAAAACATTGTGATGACCTTTCCTCCAGCATTAAGATTATTTAAAATCCAAGTATCATTTGTGGTTGGATTACTGGGATGAAGCTCCCTCTGATTACTTTGTGTTCACCACAGGGCAAGGAATAGTTTTTTTAAAGTGAGTTAAATTATGCCTATTCCAAAGTGGCAGAGCCAAGGGCTTTTGTGTGAGTACCACTGTGGTTTGCATCTCTGTAGTCCTTTGTTAAATCCTCAGTCTCTCTTGTGATGAACAGGCTGTCCAGTGCTGGAGTCTTCACCCCTTTCTAGCCACTGCTGGATGTGTCATTTTCACAGGAGAAGCTGATGGTGCATAAATAGAAGATAGAATTAAATCTATTCAGGCACATAAAGGGGAACATTAAGAAATTCTGCAGGTGTATCAGTGATAAAAGGTAGGCCGGGGAATGTGTAGGCCCTCTTAGGAAGGAAACTGGAGACCTGGTCACAAGGGATATGGAAAAAGCTACGGTGCTCAATGACTTCTTTGCCTCAGTCTTCACTGGCTCTAGCCATACCTCAGAAAGCAAAAGTAAAAGAACTGAGAGAAGGAAGATCTGCCCCTTTTAAGTGAAGATTAGATTTGAAACCATCTACAGAACCTGAAGGTGCTGGTGATCAATGGAACTTGATGAGATCCATCCACAGGTTCTGAGGGAAATAGCAGGTGAATTTGCTAAGCTTGTTATCCATTGTATTTGAAAAGTCATGGCAGTCTGGTGGAGTTCCCACTGCCTGGAAAAGTGGAAACAAAACTCCTGTTTTCAAGAAGGAAAGAGGAAAAAAGATCCAGGAAACTACAGGCCAGACAGTCTCACTTGCCTGGCAAGATCATGGAGCAGATCTTCCTGAAGGCCCTACTAAGGCACATGGAAAATAAAGGTGAGGTGATTGGTGATAACCAACATGGCTTCATCAACAGCAAATCATGTTTGGCAAACTTGGTGGCCTTTTGTGAAGGTTACAGCATCAGTGGATAAAGGAAAAGCAACTGACATCATCTACCCAGAGCTCTGCAAAGCATTTGACACTGCCCCGCATGACATCCTGATCACAAAATTGAACAAAAAATAATTTGATGGATGGACCACTCACAGGATAAGGAATTGGATGCGTGGCTGCACTCAGAGATTTGTGTTCAACCCATTGGAGAATGGTGACAAGTGGCATTCCTCAGGAATTGGTGTTGGGACTGGTGCCATTTAACATTGTACGTAACATGGACAGTGGGATTCAGTGCACCCTCAGCAGGTTTGTAGATGACACCAAGCTGAGTGGTGAAGTTGACACAGTGGAGAGAACGGATGCCATCCAGAGGAACGTAGACTGGCTTCAGAGTTCAGTCCATGCCAACCTCATGAAGTTCAACAAGGCCAAGTGCAAGGTCCTTCATCTGGGTTGGGGCAATCCCAAGCACAGATACAGGCTGGATGGAGAATGGCTTGAGAACAGCCCTGAGGAGAAGGATTTGGGGTTGTCAGTTGATGGAAGACTCAGTGTGAGCCAGCAGTGTGTGCTTGCAGCCCAGAAGACCAGTCGTGTCTGGGGTTGCATCAGGAGAAGTGTGACCAGCAGGGCAAGGGAGGTGATTCTGCCCTCTGCTCTGCTCTTGTGAGACCCCACCTGAGTCCTGGATCCAGTTCTGGGGCCCCAACACAAGAAGGACATGGAGCTTTTGGAGCAGGTCCAGAGGAGGATCACAAAGATGATCAGAGGGCTGGAGCACCTCTCCTATGAGGACAGGCTGAGAGAGCTGGGGCTTTTCAGCCTGGAGAAGAGAAGGCTCTGCAGGGACCTTTTAGTGGCCTTCCAGTACATAAAGTGGCCTACAGGAAAGCTGGGGAGGGACTTTTTAGAAGGGCATGAGCAACAGGATGAGGGGAAACGGCTTTAAACTGCAAGAGAGTAGATTTAAACTAGGTATTAGGAAGAAATTCTTTACTGTGAGGGCGGTGAGACACTGGAACGGGTTGCCTGGTGAGGTTGTGGATGCTCCCTCCCTGGAGGTGTTCAAGGAGCAACCTTGGGAGGTTTCCCTGCCTGTAGGGAGGCAGGGGGTTGGAGCTAGGTAATCCTGAAGGTCTCTTCCAACCCAAGCTTTTCTGTGATTCTGTGACTCTTCCACCAGCTTGAGTTTTGTGGTGGCACAAGTATTGTTAAACTCGCTCTGTGAGCACTCTCATGGCTGCACCCTGCCTGCTGGGCCATTTCTGCCTTGTCTGAGTGTACCAGCTTAATGGCAACAGGACTGGTCTGACTAGAAATCTATATGGAAATTTGGGATATAAATGGTTGTTTGTGTCTGCAGTTGTGATAGGTGACTCAGGAGGGAAGAGAAGAGGTAGCATTTACATTTAGGCACAGATTCTTCTCTGTTGTGGAGCTTGCATTATTTAGCACATGCTTTCCATCAGCAGAATCACACTAGCCCAGGAAGAACTTCCTTTCTCCAGCTTTCCCCCTCACTTCACAAGCTGCAGAGCACTGAGAAAGGGATTAACCACTTTCTTCTCCAGTCCTGTGGCCAAAGGCAGATTGTACTTGTTCATTTAATTTTTTCACTGTGCTGGAGTAAGAATGCTGGGGGAGGGCCTCTGCCTTTTTGTGCACTTCTTTTCAGGATTGAGATCTTGCTAAGAGTAACTTTGATTCTGACAGCCTGCTCTTTAGGCACTCAGTGCATTGCACCACCTAGGTCTCTGGGCCTTTTATTGCTGGCACCAGAAAACCATACAAGTCCATGCAATCCTTGTTCACAGCCTCTTTTGTGCCCTTCCACTTTTTCTATAGTTAAGATGAACACTGGGTACCTATAATCCCACTTGTGAGGATTGTACTCACAACTACAGTACCCATATACGTGATTTCACATCCAGGCTGATGTTCACCAGCATAGACCTGGAAAATACTCCCCTGCCTATTCCACAATTCAGACTGTGATCTCTTTCCTCAGTGTTGCCTTCAGCTAATGGGGGCTTGGGGTAGTTGCATTTGTTCCCAGTTGACATCCAGGAGAACAGCACTGTCCAGTGCTCATTCCACCCCATCAAAGGAAGAAGGTTCCTTACTACTGTGAATAAAGCAGCTTTACATCTGATCAGTTAAATCCTGCCTAGTTACTGCAGTAACCTAATCACATAAATTCAGACTTGAATTACATTGACTGCCACCCAGTGCAAAAGGCGAGAGGGTGAGAAAATGAGAGGAAATAAGGAAAGCTTTCAGTTGAGGACTTCTCATAAGCAAGCATAAAGTGCTGGAGATAGAAGAAAGGAACAGATCTGCCTGGTGAGGCTAGAAATATGAGTTACAAAAGTGTCCCTCCTTCTATATGCTGGAAAATAAACAAGTTCCCAGTCCTGTTTTGCCTTCTGAGTTCTGCATCCAGCTCCTTTGACAGCACTGTGGTCATGAAGGCTGGCAGTAGAGGGCTGGTGGAGGGGACCGGGCTGACAAGGGGGGAGAGAAGGGTCTCTCCCATTCCAGGGTTACGTTGATTTGTTGGATTTGGTGTTTCCTTTACTTCCATAGAGAACTACCTCCTGCTTCTGAGCTTCAAATCCCAGCAGGCAAATGTGCCTGGGGTTACTGAAGGTAGCACAAAGTCTGCTTTTTCTGGTAGATGAGGCTCTGGCTCCAGATCTCAACTGCACAACCAAACCACATTCAAAGAAGCTATTTCCCCTTGCCTGGCTTTTAATCAAGGTTCTAACTTATAAAAACAAAAGCATAGGTTCAGCCTGGAGGTTTTTTTTTTTAAAGTACCTACTCAGCAATAGGCTGGAAATCAAAGCAATGACTGCCTGGGGTTGCCCACACATTGGCTGCAGCAACAGAGTTAACATCTTTCTTTTGAAGCATTAGCCAAACCATGCAGATGAGCTGTCCCTTTGTGCAGGTCTGACGTGCACATTCCAAAGCACAGAGAAGATTAAAACAGCCCGTTGACCTACCAAGTAATTGGGAAGGGCCTTACTACATGGGGCTCCCATGTACCACAATGGTCAAGGACAGCAGCACTCTATGGCCATCACAGCTGTATGTGTGTGACAGTAATTGCCCTGCATTCTGCCAGACTGAAGTACAACACGATTTATCTTCTCTATAGCCCATTTCCAGAGTGCTCACATCGCTCTGTCTGCTCTGGTTCCCTTTCCCTTTTGTATTTCCTTCTGCTCCCTCTTTTACTCTTAGTTCTTAACCTTCATAAATCAAGAGACCCAACAGTTGTGAAAAAACAAGAGCCCTCTGCTGGGTGCAGGGAGAGCTGGCAGTGGGCTGAGGGTCTGAAAGGACAGATTTAGTATATAGATATGATAGTATATAGATAGGATTTAGTAGCTTGTGGTAGCAGTGGTAATGCGAAGATGGTTGTTCTAGATGACCTTACAGGTCATTTCCAACCTCGTGTTTCTATTACAGCATGAGCTCAGCTGCAAAAGCACTGACCAGAGCATGGCAAGCTATGCCTGTTAGGACCATCCTGTCCACACCAAAAACGCATGCAGTAGAGGGAGAGGAGAGGACTAGTCAGGTAAATAGGTTCAAGGTGCGTCTTGGCTTCACATCAGTGCAAAACAAGAAGGCAGGGGTGGGGAACAAGGAACTGCTTCAGAACCCACAGGCCTCAGGCAAGACAGAGTAGAGCAATGCAAGAGCACCCTCTGTATGCAGCTACATTTGTTACACAGTGCTACTGTGAAAGCATGGTAACATCACCTTTAAACTGTACAGCTCACAGAGGTATTTTGTTTTTGTTTGAGGCATTCAGTATTACTACTATGGTCACATAATGTTCCCATTTGTGTTATACTACTTTAAAGCAGGTGTTGCTTCCTAACACATACCAGCTGCAATCATGCACAGGGTTAACCTTCAGAAATAGAACATGTATATGTTTATGCATATTACACATGCATAGGCACAGTGCTTAGGCTTTGGTTGCTAGACAAGTAAAAACCACCTCTAGTACTTATCTGTACTATCTTATAAATTAATTCTATCCTATCCACTTATGAAGTCTTGTATTCATTATCTCCCCTTCAATCTGCATACCTCTTACCCATGGTTTACTCTCACTCTGACTGCACTTAGTGTCTTTGTTTCGAAACCTTTCCCTGTTTTTTATTTTCCTAGATTTCTTACCACCTTAAAACATACTGGTGAATCAAAAATACTATTTTTGATAAGCTTCCTCTTATCACGTTGGAGCCCTCTGGGGGACCACCCTGGAAGAAAAACCATGAAGCCCTATCTCAGCAGCTGATTATGAAGGTTTTTTTTAATTCTTTTTCCAGCAAAAGACTGCTGGAGGCCATCTGATCTATTTATCTAGTTTATGCTGACATAACTGGAAGAAATTTTTAACTTTTTCCATTCTTTGCTGGATATTTTCTGATTTTATGAGTGTTTCACAGATATGGGGAACTTCAATTACTGCAAAACAAAACATGCAATTGCAAGAAAAAGTAATTTAATCCTTAATCAGTTTGATCTCTCGTTATAAATACACTCTATCAACAGACACATTTTGCCCTCCAAGCTCTTCCTGTACTATCCTTAATTTGAATTGCATCATGTCTCACCCTTGTCCCATTATGTATAAAATACTGATTAAAAGGAGTATTCTTCCAAATTAGTTCCCACAATGTCCTCTCAGCAGAGAGCAGTCCATTCAACTGCTGAACGCCTTCTGTTCCACAGAAGTTCAGAAGCGAAATAAATGTCTTTAGTAGGAAAGGAAGCTTCCTGGTGCAGCACCACTGGTAATGCCAGCAGAGTTTCAGTTCTGTCATTTCACAACAGCAGAAACGTTGATCCTATCTTTGCTTTTGCTGGGGCACAATGTAATGACAGGAGTTTTGAAAGGTTTACATTAACCGCCTGAGATCACAGAGATACTCCTGTAAGTGATTTTGCACTTAACATCCAGTACAAATTTGCCTGATGTTACACATCATCAAATCCATTTACTGAAGTGATTTCTTCAAGCTCTACATCTCAACAGTGAATAGCAAAGACACTACATACAGCAGTGAAATCAGCCTACATGAGGAGATTCTAAAAGAGGAAAAATAAATGAAGAGGCAATTACTCTAATCTCAAAACAGAAAAAAAAATCCGTTCCATCTGAAAACAAATTGACTGGAGTCCTCAGCTTGGTATGAGACAAATCCTGCTGCAGCAAGGCACAACTGCATAAACACTAAACCGTAAAGTTGTAAAATAAAGGACGAAATGGACCTGTTTATCAGGAACAAAAGATTCGCAAGCAATCTCTTTACAAGGTGCCCAGCTGATGAAATAGAAAATGATCTAATGAGTGTGTTATAATAACAGATTTCAGATTTAAATAAACTTAAGGTAATTTATAAAGTACACTAAGACAGATGGTCTCTCACTGCAGACATCCTCTTTTAAATTCCTTAGTACTGGCTTACACACAAACTGATTCTGTATATGGTCTGCTAGTGTGTTTTCTTGAGGACGTGCAGCAGACTGAGAAGACAAAGAGCATGAAGCACTTGAAAACCATCCACAGAACAGCCAGCCAGAAGGTGTGCAGCAAGTAGGATGTTCAATGAGCATTTATGCTTGTCTGCTTTCTTCTGCTGAACCGTCTGACGAGATTGTCCAGGCACTGATGGCATCTTGGCCTCCTCCACTGTTGGGTCTACACTGACATGTTGCTTTTCCTGGAGTCCAAATATGAAGATGACAGGTTGGAGATGGCTGATCAAATTGGATAGTCTCCTCTGGACTTTAAAGATGTCACAGCACACAGATCAGTCAATACTTAAACAATGGTAAACAAGCACTGCTGAAGCCTGTTTCACTTGGCCTTACTAGCAGAATTTGAAGAAATTGTATTATTAACTGTTAAAAAAAAAATCAGGTTTGCAACAAGCTACATAATTATGAAAACAAAGCTTATTGGAACAAATACAACACTTGTAAATTGTTATTAAATTGAAAGACATACAACCCTTCCAGACAGAAAAGATGGAGGAATTCCCAGCAGAATGCCACATCATCCAAACATGAAACTTCTGTGCCCCTGTCAAACATCTGGAAATGCTCCTGACTTATATTCAAAATAAGAACACATCTGGAGACTGCTTGAAAAGGAAGGCTGTTTGAGATCTCAGGACAATCATTTTAACAGTCTCCGAAGTCTGCAGGGAAATGAGTACCGTAATTAAACCAGGAGACATTTCATAACTGTCAATGTTTAAATGTGGATAAGTATCTATACAGCGATGGAATATAAAATCTAAGCTGGATATCATCTCTGTGAGATGATGTTTTGTAAAAATGTCCTTCACAGTAAATTTGCAGGTATAAGGAATAATGCAAAGACCAGCCTTCCCAGGGAGACAAAGGAAATTTTGCCATCCAAAGACACGTCGGTTCAGGAAACTCTTCTGATGACATCTGGTTTTAAGTGAGAGGTTTGTTGCCCTGACCCCTGCTACACTGAATTAAAAACTGCTACTCTGAATTAAAAAAAAAACAAAAACTGCAGAGAGCCTGTTCTTGCTCTATGAATACAAAAATGACAAACCTCAATTTAAACACAGCAAAAACTTTCCTGCTTCACCAAAACCAAAAGTACTGGCTACAAATCACACAACCTTAAACATCTCAGGTAACAAATTCAAAACAAGATGTCTATTAGCACCAAAAATGTCAAGTTTTGGAGGTTGGATTTGGTACTGGGCACAGTGAGACTCAGTGATCTGTAGCTGTCAAGAAGCAGGATGAGTATAGCATTCAGCTTCAACTAGGAAGCAGCAGAGCAAAGCTACCAAAATATACTTCTTTCAGCCTAAGCCAAGAAGGTTTGCACTGGTTAGAATTGTAAGGGTATACAAAAAATATCAGCAGAAATTACTCCCATGCTTTTAGAGTCAGAATCTCTTCTTACAAGTCCTTCCTGCCTCTAAGCAAAAGGAACACGGGAATCCTTCGCTTTCCAGCACTTTCTGCACTCTTACACTGCAGGAGTGCACCCACAAATAACACAGAAGTCTCTTCAGTGAGAGAATTCCTTTAACAGATAACACATTCACCAGGGTCAATTCTAGCTTGCAAAGGAAAGTCTCATGTCCTCTCATGCTCTGCCTTTGCATTCTCGTCTCCCTATCTAACAAAAAAAAAAAAAAAAAAAAATCCTACCTTGCAAAATGTCTGGACAAAATTTTCACTTCTGCTTCCTACTTAATCAGATTCTTAAACTTAACAGACAATAAGGTGAAAGTAGTAATGGACACAGATCTTTTTACAGGGTCATTCTGATCTACGCTCTCCCCAAATAAATTTGATTCCCTACGCGCTTTCCAAATGACATGTCTGAGTGTGATTTGTAAACTCTGAAGTTCTCAGGAAGGGCTCATCCAAAGCAGCACTCAGAGGAAAGTACATTTTGGAGGGTAGTCCATCTTGCTCCAAAAGACGATATCCTCTGGCAATAGTTTAGTAACTCATGTCAGATACTGCACGACGAGAAACATAATTACACAAGTCACAATCATTCCCCCAATCATCAAGTATTTATCTTGAAAGGCTCGCTTCTCAATCAGCCGCATTACTGTATTGGATAAACCCAACGTGTTGGCAACATCCAGGATCTTCTTCTGAGTTCCCTAAGAATAAAACAACAACAAAGAAACAATTAGCTTAATGGCACAATCTTTATTCTATGAAATGTTTTATCACAAATGGTACGTGATTAATTCTTATCCCTCAGAAAACAATGTAATTGCTCTAAGTCAACAGTGTAAGAGATGGCCATGGGCTCCTGGTAATGAGTGTATGACTAATTCATACACAAGAACAGGAAAGAGGTTAAAGATAGAAAGCAATGCATCCAGACAGAAGCATCACAAACAGCAGGTCAGAGAAAATCAGTCCGTCTGGAGCGATTGGACATTTTTCCGGTCTACTTTCAGACAGTCTAAGAGCTGGAAGTTTCTTGACAACCGTTCTCGAAGAACTCTCCTCCTGCTAAAGTACAGTTTATCAGCAACTTCAGAAGGAGGTCCAGAAACTTGTAATGCCAGCGGTGATGTGCAATGTAAAGGTATATAAAAGTGTAATGAATGCAATCTCAAGAAATCCCTCCAGAGAAAAGCACTGAACAAGACTGCTAGCAGGTACGCTGCAGACAGGTCCAATCTCAGTTTCATTTCACTGATGAAGCAATTGGTATTACTAAGAATATCTGTGGATCCCAAGAGCTACCAGATCAGTGTATAAGATAAGCATGATAATTATCAGCTCAGATAAGCATGTAATAGAGCTGCACAGCTGGAAGTAATAGGAAATGCCCCAAGAGTCACTGTGCAGTGCAGCACTAATACTGCTACTTTATTTAAGGGAAACTGTCCAAAGAAACCTCTACAAAACACAGGCCCACAGATGTACTCTGGGCATAGCTCAAAGCTGGATATCATCCTGTTTGAGAAGAAGGGAAAGAACTCATGGCTGCAGTCACAATGGTTCAGGTAGGTGAAAAGCACCATTCTAGATAAGCTATATGAAGAGAAGTTAATTTTTCCAAGAGAGCCTTCACAACCCTCCTAGCACTAGTAACCTATCCTCTGCCTTTTCTTTCACCTCTGCTTCATGAGATGGTAACAGAACCCCTCCCCCTATCCACTACTCCTATGGTAAATTCAGCTACAATAAAACCTCTTGAAGGAATACTAAACCTAACCCATCAAGTTTTTCTAGTAATTGACTTTGTATAAAACTAAATATCTATGCCACATGTCAGTAAACAAACAACCTTAACCACAAAGCTATCCTTCATCTCTAGAGGAAAGACCCAAACTGTACCTACAGTTCAGTACCTGTTTTTATCTGGCAAGACTGCCTTTAAAGCCAGTGGAACATTAGTCTATATGATGCACGGAGTTATGAGGTGGGATTTGTCTGATGACAAGTAACGATTTGTGTTAGCAATTAAAAATGCCTAAATCCTCCTGGCAAATACATCCCAAAACAAAACAAAAAAGCAGCAGTAATTGTTACCCCCCTCATAAGATGAATACAACAGTGATAGGAATTCCCCTTTTCAGAAATCCAGCTCCATCCTCCTCAACACACACTTCTTAATATAAAGTTCCTTTTATACTTTTGAACTCTTAACCCAAAACTTAACACCACTTCACTCTTCAGAAGAGAAGTTATCAGAAGACTTAAAGCAATACAGCTTTCTTGAACAGTATTTGGGGGAAGACATACTGTTGATGTGCATTAGACTTACTATCTTCATTAGTAATTTTAAATACTTTCTCTCAGCACTGTGGCTGTTCTAAGTGATGTTTATCTATAGCAAAAGATGAACTACCTGTGAGCTAAACATCACTTTCCATTCTTCACTTGGGAAAAAATAAAATAAATAAATAACAGAAGAAAACATAACATTCAGTGCTCTAGATGCTGACTGTGTGATGACTGCTACCCTACCAGGTCACAGAAATAGATTTTAAGTCTGTCCCCAGTAAAATGACAACATATTAAGATTTTAAACTTAGCTAAATTGGAGTTTAGGTCTTTACCAGTGTTCTCAGCTTAAAGCAATGCACTGAAACAAACTCATTTTTTTACTTAGCCAGATCACTGCAAATAAAGAAACGTGGGGTCTTTTTGGTAAAAAATGATGCCCCCACCTTTAATGTCACTCTCTGGTCCCTCAGCCCCTGAAGAATGTTGGTCCCACTGCCAATAAGATCATCCATGCCACGATGGGCATTCTGCAGGGATTCATTAAACTGTAATGTTTCGTCGATCGGTATGGTGGTGTCAGAGTCCTGTAGGGGAAATGCAGGGTCTTGGTTACCTTGCCTACTCACACTCATAGATCCCGAAAGAGAGCAAACAGAAACAAACAGCCCTTGACAGGACTTCAGGGATTACGTTTTAAACAGTTTTTGTAGGGATGTTAAATCAATATTAGTATTTGAGTGAGAACATGTAGTTTAAAGAAGCCAATAGGAATGAAGTCAAAAGACAATGCTGGTTAGCTATTCAACTAAAATTAGATTTCAGAAGATTAAAGAACAAATTAAAAATAGAGAATGTTCATAACCTCTTTATGACAGAAATAAAAAAGTATTACAACAGAGAACATAAAAACTATCAGAAGGGATTAAACAAAGGAGTCATTTGATCATTACAAGTAAAAGATTTTTGAAAGACAACAGCACATTTCTAATGACAAAAGACCTGTAAAACAATGTCTGGGAGATGACATTCTATAAACTTGTATTTACAAGATGCAATTTCTGATATTAAGGCCAAACAGACTTACAACCTAGTTCCCTGAATGTCTAACTCACTCATCAATGAAGGCCTTATCTAAAAAAAATAAAATATTCAGAGAAGATGCATTATCTTAAGTATTTAAAGATTTACATATAAATATTTAAATGGAAGTAACTGGAATAAAATTGTATAGTCTGAGTTACACAAGAGATCAGAAGATGTCATTGCGTTTGTCTTCCAAAGCCGCCTTCTTTGGGCACCACTCCACTGAGAGTCAAGATAGTAACTCACAACTCCCATACTGCTTCACGAACAAGAATCATGACACTGGTGAAAGTTAAGTGTGAAAACACTGTTTTACCTGCTTACATGTACGCAGAGCAGCAAGAACTACTTAAATATGGAATTAACATTTGGGGCAGAAGACAGTTAATGCTCTACATCTGACAGTCAGCTGTCGGTTATATGCATGTGAAAACACTGAACTTGCAGTGATTATTGTAGAAAGAAAAAATAATACAGGCATAATCCAGTGCTGGCTGTCTGCTTTGGTGTGTGTTCTGTTTATAAGTCTGAAAGAATGAAGGATAAAAGAGCTGTTTCCAGCTGCAAGGCCAAAATTACTGGATGAAGAAGACTCTAGATGGCATACACAACTCTTTGATCAAAAGCTAATAAGGCATAAAGGTTAAAAAAAAGTATGTTATCTTGCAGGAATCTGCAAGGCAGAAACACTTGGGATTGGCACATGAATGGCTATTCCTTCAGATATTTATTAAACTTCAAATCAGATGAGTTCCACTTCCTGTACAAGGAGTTTGCAGTCGATTTTCACTGACACACAAGGCAGCAAGAAAACTGTCTAGGTAGATTTTTTTTCACAGAATCCTGGAGTGGTTTGGGTTAGAAGGGCACTTAACAATCACCTCATTCCAACCACCCTGCCCCCGGGACACAAACCACTGGATCAGGTTGCTCTAAGCACCATCCAGCCTGGCCTTCTGTTTGTGGCTCATAGGGACACTAGATGGCAGCATATTTTTCATTTGCTGTTAGAGTTTTTCTCCAGAATTGTTCAAGAAAAGGCTTTAAAGATTATAGCCCACAGCTATCTTTGAATTAAGCAAAACATTAGAACACTGTTAGAGCTTCCAAGAGCTATTATGCATTTTACAGCGACTTATTTAGGATGCTTTCGCACTCTGCTGACATATATATAAATAGCTGGGTAAATGTCTAACAAAAATTGGTAGGCAAAAACTCACAGACAAATCATTTTCTTATTACAGGGATATTTGACACAAATCCAAGAAAAATGTATACTTTGGTACCTACCTCATTCAACCTTTTGAAACTGCTATATAAAATCTGTAGAGCTGCACTGGATAAAATCGGAGCAACGATTTCTGCAGTTTTTCACAACTGCCTCTTATTAGATCAACTTTCTTCATCAAAGACTTGTACTTTTTCATGAATTATTATTATTTTCTATCTTTATTCCATTTACACCACACAGTAGTAATCTAATAGTCAAGCCTAGGTCTTGTCTGAAACTTCTCTCAAAGATAATGGCCTCTAGGACAGAGATCTAAAATGAAGAATATTTACATTAGTAGTGAATGTACGTGCTAGCAACTCTTCGCGCTGTCGTTCTTGCTGCTCCCGGATGTAACGGCGATGCTGGAAGTTCCTCAGAGCTGTCTGCAGATGCTGAACATCATACTTCAGCTGGTCAACTCGGCTAGACAAGATCAACAACAGGAAGACATTCCCAGGGGATAAAAATACCAATCTTACGTTGCATTTTTTTAGTGAACAACAGAGCATTATAAATTAACAGCAACAAATACTAAAAATGATGGATTCTATTTATCTAAGAGATGTTATTTGATGTTAGGCTTCTCTTCCAAACTTAGATCTTCTGTGCCTTTTTTTTTTTTTTTTAAACTGAAAAGATGATTATTTAACCACACGCTACAGATAGAAACTGAAGCAGAATTCTTGAGCTATCTTATACATCCTATCCTACAGTAAGTCTCTTCAAAGTGATTATACACATATGCATATATACATATATGCACAGTTCATTTAACAAAGATTTGAACAGTTTCTATTTTATCACCCATTCATATAAATGATTTAGCTTTCAAGTTCCGTTAATTAACACCGTGTTCTTAAATCTCAGATTTAACAAAAGGAATCTAAAAGCCAGAGGGCAACACGGGAGACATCTCCACTGGGGTAAAACAAATCATGTCCAGAACTCTACTGCTTCTGTTTAAATGCTGAATGACTAAAAGAAAACCAAGAGGACTACTTCAGATACCAACCTTTATCATACAGGCGATATGAAATCCACTCCTATTACCTACAAAGGTATTCTGGGACTAAAAATTAACAGAATAATCCTGAATGGAAAGTTGTCTAATAGTCTGTGATCCAATTGCCTGCTCAAACCAGTGCTCATTTCAGAGAACTTATTTTAGTCAGCAACATCTTGGAAAAGGGTTCAGAAGAATAACACCAACTTGAGTAATTTTACTCCTTACCTCCACAAATACCATTAAAACAAATGCTGTATAGAGTAGAAATGCCTTTAAGAATCAAAGTGTGATGCTCAACTCATCTCAGAACACAGCCATGAGTCTAGCTCCATCACCAGTCTGCAGTTAGGTGCAGGAAAGTGATTTTGCCTCTGTTCTTCAGTTCTGTTACAGCTGAGCAGAGATTTAAGTTGCACAGCAGAAAAGTTTCACTCAAATGAAAAAGTGAAGGGCTTCAATAAACTTAATGAAAATAATTAGATTACTCCATTATTGTAGCAAAGAAAGTGAACTCACAGTTTAGCATTCTGTCGTTTATTGGGAGGTTCTTTGCTGGACAGGATTTCCAAACGTTCCAAGTTGCTGAATACTTTGTCTATTCTTGCCTGAATCTCATTTTCTACTACTGCAAAGAAATAAATATATATATATATATATTAACTAAAAGCTCTACAAATCACGAAAAGCCACTTCTTTAGTTTGAGAGTCTTGCCTTCCACATTCTCTGTGAAGAGAACAGGGAAAATCCCTGCTCTCCTGAAATATGTAACCATATTTCCCTATCACCTCTATATATAAGGGCTTAAAAGTTGCTACGTTCCTCTCTGTGGCCCCTTCCTGTTCTCTTACCAGCTCACAAAAGCTAACAGCCAAGAAAATTCAAAGAAATTTGAACTTATGAAAAACATTAACAAAGAATTGCATTATCTACACCTATAGCAGCAGAGGTTGACAAAGCATGAGAAGAAGAAAGACAGAAAATGGCAGACCGGACAAACAGCCCTGAAAAGCAAGCCCAAATCAGGGCTGGGGAGCCCTCAGTGGGAAAACAAGAGTTAATAACAATCGTCTCTCTGTAATCGTCTACTTTACAATTGCTTCTGACAATCTGTGTGTAGAAACAGTAGCAATACGGGAGATCAAAATGCAGACTCAAGTACTTGAACTGTTATGAGGTGAGAAAGGCAAACAACTAGGGAAAAAGAAGACTCATAGGCTTTCAGTTGCTGTCATCATTTAAAAAAAAAAAAAACCTGCTTGAGCCATGACACCAGCTTTGTTTTAAAACCATTTTTTCTACCAGTGTCACAATCCAGCATTCAACAATTTACGGGGAGACCTCAAATCATCTGACATCCCTGTGCATAAAGGAGAGCTGAAGGCTGAAAGCATGAAGCCTCCAGAGAATGTCCACACAATGAGTATTAGAAGACACTGAAGCACCATCCTGTCTGTGCAGCCAATTCAAATCTCAGAATGCCATGCTCAGTGCTAGAATACATCATTTTCAAATTCTACAGACACCATTTGTCTTAGTTTAAATTTAGGCTAAGTCTTAAGAGACACTGTTTATTCTTATTTTGGTTTTAGACTAAAAAGGTACAGAGAAAAGCATTATTTATCAACTGCCACTTACTCCACAGTATCTCAGGACTTTCGAAAGAATTGCAGTCAGCAGAGCCAGAAGTGAAACTGCACATTAAACCCCTTCTGTTTGCATTTTGATCTTACACAATCAAAGAGGAACAAAGTCAGCTATATAAACACATAAAACTCAACCAAATTGTCCAAATTCATATACCCATCATTTACTACAGCTAAACTTAACAAAAGAAAAAAAAGAAAAAACAGGAAAGAGCAGACAATTGCTTTAGCTAGTCCAAACGATGATAGAACTTGGTCACCTTATGTTTTTTCAGAGCAAGAAGGGATTCTTTGCCCAAAGTTGAGAAAGGAAAGCTGCAACAGAGCTTTGATTACCTGGCTTTTTCCACCTCTTCAGCCAAGGGATAATTCCTTAACCCAATAAATTCTCAAATATACAATAACACCTAGGACACACATCTGTACTTTTCTATATAAAACAGTATGTTTATTTACAGACTGTGTAAGATGACACAAAGTCCTATTTCTTGAAATCATTTCTCTTGCCTCAAGTACTATGGACCTCATGCAAGTCTCTAAAGGACACTGATACAAGAAGGAGTTAGTATCAGAGAATCACAGAATGGTTTCGGTTGGAAGAGACCCTTAAGATCTTCTAGTTCCAACCTCCCTGCTGTAGGCAGGGACACCTCCCTCTAGACAGGTTGCTCACAGCCTCACCTAGCCAGGCTTTGAATGCTTCCAGGAAGAGGGTATCCACAACCTCACTAGTGTTCCAGTGTCTCACCACCCTCACAGTAAAGAATTTCTTCCTAATATCTAATTTAAATCTACCCTCTTCCAGTTTAAAGCCGTTTCCCCTCATCCTGTTGCTCATGCCCTTCTAAAAAGTCCCTCCCCAGCTTTCCTGTAGGCCACTTTATGTACTGGAAGGCCACTAGAAGGTCCCCGCAGAGCCTTCTCTTCTCCAGGCTGAAAAGCCCCAGCTCTCTCAGCCTGTCCTCATAGGAGAGGTGCTCCAGCCCTCTGGTCATCTTTGTGATCCTCCTCTGGACCTGCTCCAAAAGCTCCATGTCCTTCTTGTGTTGGGGCCCCAGAACTGGATCCAGGACTCACAAGAGCTGAGCAGAGGGCAGAATCACCTCCCTTGCCCTGCTGGTCGCACTTCTCCTGATGCAACCCCAGACACAACTGGTCTTCTGGGCTGCAAGCACACACTGCTGGCTCACACTGAGTCTTCCATCAACTGACAGCCCCAAATCCTTCTCCTCAGGGCTGCTCTCAAGCCATTCTCCATCCAGCCTGTATCTATGCTTGGGATTGCCTTAACCCAGGTACAGGACCTTGCACTTGGCCTTGTTGAACTTCATGAGGTTGGCGTGGACCCAAGCCTTAATCATACTGCTTAAATTCCTGCACATCAAATGATAATATTTTTACAGAGAAACTGACTAATAATCTTTCTGAGATGTCTGCCAATTGCTTAGGAACAGTAAAATAACAGGGCTGATATACAGTGAGATTATTCAGCTTCTAACAAAATAGCTTTATGATGGCTGAATTTGCAACTCTTTCCACATTATATACTCATTATACTTCCCTATATGCACCAATTTGATTCTTTTCATCTGTTTTTACTGTATGCCTCCACAGCATACTGTGACAATGTGTTCCAAAACCTCACAGAAACAAAAATACTTGGCATTGCCACATTGAGACACTTGTAGAAGCACTTACAGTAAACACTACTTCTCAAATCAAGAATTACCAAAGGAATTTGAAGATATTATTCTTTATTTTCCATCCTTTCCTACAAAATATCACCTTAACCAAGTAACACAGTGAAACAGTTTTAATGCATTCCACATCATCAGTTGATCAGAGTGATTGAAATAGCAAATTAGTTCCAATAATGATTGTATATTTAATCACAGAGCATACGAGGTTAAAAGTGCACATTACATCAAATCAGTACCAGAGTGGGACTTTTCTCTCTTATTAAATACTTACAGTGTACAGACTCTTTGTCTGAAGTCTCCAGACGTCCCATGTATGACTGGACTTCATGAACTTGCCTATGAAAAGACAAAGAGTAAAGAAACTGAAGTCAGTTAACACCTATAAAATGAAATCATTTTTCAGTCAATCAGATCAGATTGACTGAATCAATCTTCAGATCTTATTACTATCAGAACATAATAGGAATTGGATATATGTTACTCAGCACAGACAATCCATAACTAAACACATAAAAACGCAACAAATTTCTTCAGTTTGAAGACAGCTGTGCCTTCCCTTAATATGTACCTACAAGTTTCAGTTTAAAACTAAAATCATGGTGAAAGGGCTTCCTTTCTTTCAAGAATTCCAATCCAATCATAGCTCCCTTTTTTATTCAGAACCCAAAATGAGATTATCTCTTATGACACACACTTGGCATGCTGAAAGACATGTAAGATCTCCACCCACCCCAATAACCAAGAAGAAAAGTTAACAGATTCACAGGAGGAACTCACAAATAGTGACTAGAGCAGAAGGAAGGTCTGACTGGTAGAAAAGTTGGTACAGAGGAAATCACTGAAGTGTATGCAAGCCTATGTATGTACCTACATACATCATCTTTAGGGCACTGCAAGTACCCATCTTGTACGCACGCTGCGTCACTTCCTGCTTAAAGAAAACAGCAGCACTGCTGAAGAATCAGTGAAGAACTATATAGATTATGGAAAGTACAGAAAAGCTTTTATGCAAAAAAAATGAGTTTTAACTCTGGACTGATAATTATTATCTGTGAGTAGGTACCCTAGAGCATAAATGACACAAAGTAAGGTGAATAAAGAATAACTTTCACTGTCTCTCTGTGAATATGTGAATTACAGAGGACAAAATGGAAACTGAAAAAAGGCAGGATTATTGCCCTTATCAACATGGGCATGCATTTCTAGATCAACAGGATTTTCAGCTCTACTGTGTGGTCTCTCCAGATCATTATTTAATAAAAACCATTAACGCAGATAACAGACTGGCCCTTCTGGACTAACTGCATCCTCTGACCTGCTTCCCATGAGCTACTTCATGCAGAATCATAGAATCATAAAAGGTTGGAAAAGACCTCTAAGATATCTAGTTCAACAGTCCACGTACCACAAATACTGTCTACCAAACTGTATCTCAAAGTACCACATTTCTATTTTGCTCAAACACCTTTGACACCACCACCTCTCCAGGCAGCCTGTCCTAATGCATCACCACCTTTTCTGAGAAGAAATTTTTACTAACTTCCATCCTGAACCTCCCCTGGCACAACTCCAGGCCATTCCCTCTCATCTGATCACTGTCATCCGAGAGCAGAGGAAGACCCTCACCTTGCCACAGTGTCCTTTCAAGCATTTCTGGAGAGATATAAGGTCTCCTCCGAGCCTTCTCTTCTCCAAACTGAACCAACCCACCCCCTCAGCTGTTCCCCTTCATAGCTTCACTGTCTATCACACCAAGCATCACATTTTCTGCCTGCCTTGTGATTTGCAGTTTTCACACTGCTTGAGCCTTATCCTGCAGCAAAATCATATAATCATAGAATGGTCTGGGTTGACCACAGTGATCATCTGGTTTCAACCCCCCTGCTATGTGCAGGATCATCAACCAGCAGCCCAGGCTGCCCAGAGCCACAGCCAGCCTGGCCTTGGATGCCTGCAGGGATGGGGCATCCACAGCCTCCTTGGACAACCTGTTCCAGTACCTCACCACCCTCTGCGTGAAAACCTTCCTCCTCATACCCAACCTAAACCTCCCCTGTCTCAGTTCAAAACCATTCCCCCTTGCCCTATCACTATTTACCCTCACAAACAGCCCTTCCCCCTCCTGTTTATAAGCTCCCTTCAAGTTCTGGAAGGCCACAATGAGGTCTCCCCAGAGCCTTCCCTTCTCCAAGCCAAACAAGCCCAGTTCCCTCAACCTTTCCTCACAGGAGAGGTGCTCCAGCCCTCTGATCATCTCAGTGCCCTCCTGTGGACCCGCTCCAAGAGCTCCAAGTCCTTCCTGTGCTGGGGGCCCCAGGCCTGGGCACAGTACTTTAGATATCTACAAACCCATTTCACTCCATCATCATGCATTTCCTAAAATAGTCTAAATGCCACCTGCTAGTTTGCATGAAAGTCCCCCACCTTAAAAATTTAAGTAGATACGTGTGCATTAAATTTAAGCACATCTAATACGATATAATCACTTTCTCAGCGAACACCTGTGATCCCTTTCACTAAAACCTGGTGCCGGACTGACATGGCTAAAAGCATGCTGAGACTTTGGACAGACAACCGGCCACCCCAGAGCTGCAGGATCTGCTTCGTACTGCGACAAAACTCACTGCTGGCGGCACAGCTCCGGCCTGCCAGGGAACCCAGCCCGGACCGAGCCTTTCGCTCCGCTCAAGGCAGCTCTCCCCACTCCCCACAAGCAAACCACAGAGGCTGCGGTTCCTCCCCCTCAGCACCACGCGCTCGAGGCAGACGCAGCCGCTCCCAACGTCCCGGTCCACGCCGGCCCAGCGCCACACACACTTGTTGGTTTGGTGATACAGCCCCTCCATCTCCGCGGCGCTGCGCGCTCCCTCCTGACGGACACGTCGCCTCTGCTTCCGCCTAAGCAACTTCCGCTTTCCGCCTACGCAACTTCCGCTTCCGCTGGCCGCTGCCCCACCAGGCCTCGGCGCTGCGCCTGCGCCGCCGCGGGGGGGCGCGCTTCCCTCAGCTGATGCGTAGAGCGCATCTTCAGAGTCACTGAACGGCCCGGGCTGGAAGGGACCTGGAGGATGACGAAGCCCCAACCCGCTGCCACACGCAGGGCCACCAACCTCCACCTCCCACAGCAGCCCAGGCTGCCCAGGGCCCCATCCAACCTGGCCTTGAACACCTCCAGGGATGGACGGGGCACCCACAGCCTCTCCGGGCAGCTGTTCCAGCACCTCACTGCTCTCACACCAAACAACTTCTCCTGACATCCAACTGAAATCTGCCCTCCCTCAACTTAAAGCCATTTCCCCTCATCCTGCAGTCATCAACCCTTTTAAAGAGTTGATTCCCCTCCTGTTTGTAGGCTCCCTTTAGGTATTGAAATGCTGCAGTGAGGTCACCCCGCAGCCTTCTTTTCTCCAGGCTCAACAAGCCCAGCTCCCTCAGCCTGTCTTCATAGGGGAGGTGCTCCAGTCCCCTGCTCATCTCTGTGGCTCCTTTGCACCCTCTCCAGCAGCTCCCTGTCTTTTTTGTACTGGGGGCTCCACACCTGAACACAGCACTGTAGATGGGGCCTCACAAGAGCAGAGTAGAGGGGGACAATCACCTCCCTGTCCCTGCTGGCCACCCCTCTGCCGATGGAGCCCAGGATCCCATTTGCCTTCTCAGCTCCAAGAGCACACTGCTGGCTCATGTTAAGTTTTTCACCCATCGGGACCCCCAGGTCCTTCTCCCCAGGGCTGCTCTCAAGGACGGCTCCTTCCAGTCTGTATGGATGCCTGGGATTCCTCTGGCCCAAGTGCAAAACTTTGTACTTTGCTGTGTTGAACCTCATCAGGTTCAGCTGGGCCCATATTTCTAGCCTGCCGAGGTCCCTCGGAATGGCATCCCTTCCTTACAGTCGTGGGATCGTTAAGGCTGGGAGTGACCTCTGAGATCATCTGGGCCAACCATTGACCCATCCCCACCCATGGCCACTGAACAAGCCTGGAGAAGAGAAGGCTCCAGGGAGACCTCAGTGCAGCCTTCCAGTGCTTAGGGGAGTGTATGAACAGGACGAGAGCAGCTCTTTATTCAGGCAGTAACAAGAGAATGGGAAATGACTTCAGACTAAAAGAGGGAAGATTCCTTACTCAGAGTGAGGTTCTGGAACAGGCTGCCCAGAGCGGCTGTGACTGCTCCATCCCTGGGATGATTCTGATGTTCCCTCCAACCTAAACCTGTGATCCTTTGATCCTAGATCTTGCTGCCCAGAGCCGCAGCCTTGGAGGTGCCCAAGACATGACAGCTGATGAGTTCATGAATCTCCAAAATCACCTTTAGAGGAATTCTGTTACAAGCATAAGAGTTAGTGGGATTCCTTATGATCCTGCTGAGAATATGGAAGTCCCAGATCAACAGTAGGAATTAATTGCTTTAATACAGTTAAATTCAAGTTTTAAATCTAGGATCATAATCAGTCTTCAGCATTCTCAGCCCTATTCTGTTTTTTTGGTTTTTTTTTTCCCACGTATGCAAAGCCTAATTATCTTTACAGCACAAATTCAGGGTACTGAAGGATGACAAATGTTGAAACCAGGAAAGATTTTAAGAAGGGAGAAGTTTAAGGTGGTCACCTTCTGTGATTCTGGGCAAAGCATGACACTTTGAGACAAGAACACTCTCCAAAGTGGAGTTTCTTCTGCTGTTGCTCATTTACAGTTAAAGTGTGCGTCTTAGGAAGGATACGATCTAGCCACATGAGGACAAGTTGCTGAAGATTATGCAGATATGAATGAGTGAAATAACAACACATCTGTAACTCATGAAGAAATCTTGTTCCTGTGTATCTCCTCCCCCTTGTATCTCCATGCTGCAGGAAACTTTCTTGGACCATTCCATCAGCGAGGCAGGTGCCTGGCAGAAGATCATCCCACTGAGTTCCTAACAGTATCTCAAGCGACAGAAATCAAATCAGTCTAAAAATAAACTATCTATAAAAGCATGAGCTGCTGCAGGAGCAAATGCAATCAATTTTTGTTTTTTGCTCTCTTTTATCTGAGTCATTATGCCCTGTTTTCAAACACTTTCTGCAGACAGAAGCTTTGGATGGAGATAGATGCTGGGACTTCCCTCCTGGCCGAGACTTTGAGGAGTATCACAGGAGTTCTGTGGAGCACTGAAAAGCAGGAATTAATTTCTGTTCTTTTCTGAATAACTTTACTTTTTGACAGAGGAAAAAAAAAAGACAGCAACAACAACAGAACATGGTGCAAGTCTGTTCTGTTCTCATCAGACTTCAGGTCCTTCCAGGAAGAGTCCTTCAGCAAATTGGCTCATTTAGACACAACAGCCAGAAGCACAGAGAGAGGGAAAAAAAAAGAAAAGAAAAAAAAAAAGGTTTTGTTCAAGGAAAGCCTCTGTATTGTAAACAGGATAAAAGGGGATGGAAAGAGACACTTATCACTGTCTTGATGTGTCCCCAGGTCATTCCTGTGTAGCATCTACAGGAGAAAAAGAATTCCATATACACTGCTCTCTTAGAAACTCCCAACTGGGGATTTTCTCTATCAAAGAGTTTACAGACATGAGATGTTCAAACAGCTACCGGTGCTCTCCTCACCCTGTTTGGCTTGTAGTTTGCCTTGCAGCTCCAAAAGGATGGATTCTTGTACAATCCCCTTTGTTCTGCTTATAGCAGTTTGCTTTCCCCTTCTCCCTCTGAAGGAAAAGCTCTGATGTTCTCTTTAAAACCAGACCCTAATAACAGGTCTCTCTCTAAGCATGATTTCAAATATGCATAGAAACTATCACCTTCCCCCTCCTCTATCCCTCCTTCCCTCTCACCAGCTCTTTGCATGCTGTCTTGATACTAATAACCATGGCTTTAAAAACAAAGGAGTGCCAAACCCGAGGGCATGCTGTAGGAGCAAGACATTGAGATTAATTCTTGCTGTAGACTCCTTGCTTAGCCCAGCTGCAGGCCATGGAGGCTGCATGTCCCAACTTTGACAGCTTCTCTGACATAAGCCAGACCTCACAGCACGCCTTGCAGCATTCTGAGATGGTGGAAGTGGAGAAAAAGAGAGGAGAGACATGACAAGAATGTCAGAGGCTCATCTATCAAATTTCTTCAACTGTTGGGTGATTTGCTGGTTGCATATCTTCCTTTAAAGACACATTGCATGTCCTTCTATCTTTCCAAATTAAGAATATTTCTACAGAACTTCTAATGCAGTTTTCAGACTGATTCCTGGCCATGAATTCAGGATATTACAGGTCCAGACATAGTGGCATGAAGTCATAAATACTTGGGTCATCATTCCCTTGTTCATAAACTTAGAATTATAGAATCTTCAAGGTTGGAAAAGACCTCTAAGATCATCCAGTCTAACTGTCCACCTACTACCAATACTGTCAAATAAACCATATCCTTAAATGCCACATCTCTGCAGTTCTTGACCACTACCAGGGATGGTAACTCCACCACCTCCATGGGCAGCCTTTGCCAATGCATCACCACTCTTTTGGAGAAGAAATTATTCCAAATATATTAATATTCAGCATGGGCTGAAAATAGGAATTCCCCTCTACCACTGGATAGTGCTGAGAATCATTCTGGCAGGACTCTAAGCATGGATTACAAAAAGGAAATGTCCTTTTGTTGCTATCCTCTGCCAACACAACCCTTGTCATTCAACTGGAAAGTGAAATAGAATTTGTGGGAGATTCTGCAACACAGAAGAGATGCTGTACTCAGCAAAAGATAAACCCAAATGCTTGATGCATCTAGTGAAAAAAAAAAAATAATGTTTCCTAACAAAATTTTAAAGGAATTTCCATTTTCTGAAAAATTAGGGTGTTGAGAGTTAGGCAAAGAAACTTTCAAGGAAAAACAATTATTGTGGGATCAAATTTTTAGTTTTTAACAACTCCATTTTCTACAGATTGTCCTGTGACTATCTGGGCTAATCTAACTACTTTCTTAATGTTTGGAAGACTCACAAGATTTCCAATAATATTTTATATAAAAAATTATCCTCACTGGAACTCATAGTCTTTGAAAAAAACATGTCATCCAACAGTCCGTCTACCATTTAATCTTAGACCAAAGTATACTATTTATTTGGTTTATGATTTGGTATGTGATTATGTCTTCACAATGATGCTCCATGCTCACCTTTCATTGATATGGGGTACCTCAGCATTTAAAAACGATAAAATTTATTTCGATCCTTTCATAAACTGTGGATGTATGGTTCAAAAAAAAAAAAGAACCAAAAAAAACCCCGTGGATTGATACTACAAAAGAAGCACTCTAGGCTTTGTGTAGCATGGACAGTTTTTGCATCACTTCAGCTTTCTTGACAGCAGAAGCAGGCCAGGCGCTGGCACAGATGTCTCCTTGGAAGTGAGGTAACCCCAGCAGTGCAGTGGTATTTGCCTGCTTGCCAGGATGGCTGCAGGGAGAGGGAAGAGTTGATGCCTATTGCATCACTGTGTTGCAGATCTTATCTCCAGTGATAAGCCTGGCCCTGTTGTACTGCTCTGTTCACTATCCTGAGCTATCTGTTAGCCTGCTACTTCCATTTCAAAGTCAAAGAAGGCCTTGTTTTTCCTAAAGCTTATCTAACTCTTCTGACCACTCTAGTTCATCTAATTGAAATAAAGTCTACCTCCAGCAACCAGACTTGCATCTCTTCTCTTAAAATTTAGTCTTTTTTCAGGTTCAGTTCCATTTGCCCACTCCAGTCATTGACTGTGTTGGCAGCAGGTTTGTATTTGCCATAGTACAAGGCAGGTTTATTTAACAACAAAAGAGATCTTCTGCAAAATATTATCTACCAGTCTTCCCTGTGTAGGAAAAAAAAAAAAGAGGATATCATAGAATCATAGAACGGCTTGGGTTGGAAGATACAAAGATCTTCTCCGCAGGGCTGCTCTCAAGGAGTTAGTCTGTAGACTGTAGACAGTCTGTAGACATATCTGGGGTGGCCCCAACTCAACACCCTGCATTTGGCTTTGCTGAATTTCATTAGGATTACAAGGGCTCACTTTTTGAGTATATCAAGGTCCCTCTGGATGGCAACCCTCCCTTCTGTCATATCAAGTGCATCATTCAGCTTGATGTTGTCTGCAAACAGCTAAGGGTGCACTCAATACCATCATCTGTGTCACTGATAGAGATGTTAAGGAACATTGGTCCCAAGACGGACTCCTGGGGGACATCAATCATCACCAGCTCCACCTGGGCATGGAGCCATTGACCACAACCCTCTGACTGTGACCATCCAACCAATTCTTTACCCACTGAATAGTCCACCCTTCAAACCAATATCTCTCCAGTTTAGAGATAAGAGTGTGGTGTGAGGCCATGTCAAAGGCCTTGTACAAGGCCAGGCAGGTGACATCAACTGCCTCCCCTTTGTCCACCAATCTGCTCCATCATAGAAGTAACTTCCAGGAGTGCTGTCATGACCCAGGCATCATGCTGCATGAGATGCAGCAGCTGGGATGCATACTGGCACAAGACCACCATGATTCCTTACAGTCTTCAAGTGGACCCAGAGAGTGGTGGTGAATGAAAAATCCAGCAGATCCAGCTGTCACTAGTGATGTTCCCCAGGAGTAAGTATTGTGGCCCATCCTTTTAAATATCTTTATTGATGATCTGGGTGAAGGAATTGAGTGCACCTGCAGTAAGTTTGCAGATGGCACCAAGTTGGGAGGAAGTGTCGATCTGCCTGAGGGTAGGAAAGAAAGAGGGATCTGGAGAGCCTGGATCACTGGACTGAGGCCAATGGGATGAAGTTCAACGAGACCAAGTGCTGGGTCCTGCACTTCGGTCACAACAGCCCTGTGCAGTGCTACAGGCACGGGGCAAAGTGAATCATCATAGATTGGCTTGGGTTGCAATTAAAGATCTTCTAGTTAAAGATCTTCTAGTTTCAATCCCCTACAATGGACAGAGTTGGCAATCACTAAATCAGGTTGAATAAGGCTCCATCCAGCCTGGCCTTGATTGCCTCCCATGACTGAAAGGCTGCATGGTGGAAAAGGACTTGGGGGTGTTAGTTAACAGGACCCTCTGTAGAGCCTGAACATAAGCTGGTAGTGTGCACAAGTAGGTCAGTGGCATCTTGGCTCTTGTCAGAAGTAGTGCAGACAGCAGGAGGTGATCAGCCCTCTGTGCTCAGCTCAGGTGAGACCAAACTTCAGTGCTGTGTTCAATTTTGGACCCTCCACTACAAGGCAGATATTGAGGCCCTAGAGCATGTCCAGAGAAGGACAATAACGCTGTGAAAGGCCTGGGACACAGGTCTTACGGGGAGCAGCTGAAGGAACTGGGGTGGTTCAGTCTGGAGAATTTTTAGTGATGTGGAGGTCAGCGTCTTCTCCCAGGTGACAGTGATAGGACAAAAGGGATTGGTTTCAAGTTGCACCAAGGGAAGTTCAGGCTGGAAAAAATTCTTATCCAAAAGAGTCATTTGGGGTCTGGAACAGCCTGCCTAGTAGCCATGGTAGCCATGGTAGAGCTACCATCCCTGGGGTGTTCAAGAAACATGGAGATGTGGTACTTATGGGCGCATGGTTTTGGGGACAGTACTGGTGGTGAGTGAACACTTGAACTTGATGATCTTAGTGGTCTTTTCCAACCTTAATGATTCTGCGATTCTATGATTCTATGCTTTTGGATCACTCATGCTGTAAGGAACACAGAAACCCATTAGTTCCTGGTAAACAAAGAGATGAGCCAGGGGTGCTGCTGACTTGCCAGTCACAGCAGCTCTCAGAACCACATCTTCCCTCAAAATGGCCCTTATCCATCACCCTGCAGCCCTGTGCTGGGATATTTTGCCCACTTGCAGACTGGGGAGGAGCAGCGCTGTGTCTCTTTGCAGAGAACTCAAGGTGCGGCAGTGCCTCAGGGCACTCAGTAAATGAATAAAAAACAGTCAGAACTGATTAGGGAGCTCAGGTTTTGGCTCAGACTCTCTATAGCCTCCAAGGCATTGCAGAGGCTCAGAACCTCATTACTTCTAAAAAGCGAATTCAATAATTAGCTCAGGTCAAAAGTTTAAGGCTTGGAGTCTGGTGCTGGAGAAATGGTGTCTCCGTACTCTCCAGCTGACAAGGAGCCGAGACCAAAAGGAATAATTCATCCCAATGGGATAGTTTTGTCATTAGTGTAAATAACCAATCTCTGCTAAAAATTTTCTGAATTCCTCGTTTCAAAGATATCCCAAAACAGCAGTTCTACATCCTTGATTTGTCCTACATACATAAGTCTTCCAGAGGTTTTTATTTTCTGTTTTCATCATTTTTGTTGCGGTTTTAACAATTTATTTGATTCCCAGACCACAGATTTTCCTTATCATGATCAGAACTCCAGATCTCAGCCTGTGCAGTTCTGCTATACCAATGGAACACGAAGCATGGCACCACGTGTTGTCTATCCCAGCCATTATCTGGGATCATGCAACTTCACATCCTGCTCACTCTGCAGAGGTTGTGTCACACTGCCCAGCGTAACACACTCCTTTCCCTTCCCTGACTATACCAGAGAGAAAGTGGGACGGGGAGGAGGGTAGGGAGGGGCTGAAGGATTAAACAAGACAGACCAGAAAGCCTTGAATTTTTCCCCTAATACTCAGCCATTTAATGACTAGTTTGATGATAAGCATGAAATCAAATAGACAAGGGAAATTCTCACATGTCTAAGAAGTCAGCGGATAATTAGGCTTTAATGGGAACATTCTGGGTTAGTTTCTACTTATTTTGTGAGTCTGATTTAAGGCTGTGGCTGCCTTGGTTTTCCCTGCAGTTGAACTCTGCTGATCTCTCCTGGCCAGATCTTGAATAGATGCTGGTTTTGGCCAATGGCACATTGGCTATCAATGCCTCCTTTATTCTGGAGGTGCTTCTTCTCTGGAAGAACATTCATCATTGTGGAAAAGCTTCCTATTCCTGCAAGGAATAGGAAAAGGTGCGAAAGTTTTCTTTTAAACACGTGTAGCTTACTTCATTCAGAGCAAAATCAGCATGAAGAATTTGGTATGCGCATTTACCTCCTCTCCATGTAGAGGTAAAACAAATAAAAGCAGTGTGAGGAATGGCTTGAAATTCAAACACTTTGTACCTGTGCAAATGCTTTAAGTCCAAAATTTTTGAGAGGCAGAAATAATGAATCAACTCAAAGACCCCAAACCATCAGCTTCAAAGTCTGAGAACTGCCAAGATGAGGAAATCATTGAACACCAGATGGTGTGTGAATTCACAGTGCCCTACACTAATTGTGCCAGGAAGAGATCTCTTTTCTAACATGTAAGTACTCCTAAATATGTACTGTATTTTATTTTCAGGCAAACACTAGTTTCTTATGCCCACCTTAACCTTAACCCTAAATCATCAAATGCAAGCTAGCTCCAAACTAGAGGCCGTGTAAACCCAGGTGGTGCTGCAAGATACAGAAAAGTAGCTGTTTGCCAGAGCATATTTAAACATTGGGATAGTAAAGATGTGATTAAATGTGGAAGAATCAGGGAGTACGAAGGAAGTGAGAGGAAGATGAAGAAAGATATCACATTTGTAAAGCACAATATATGACGGAGAAAAAATCCAAATCTGGGAAGGAAAGAAAACCATTTCCAGCAAAGCTCTAATCTCAAAAACATTTGCTGTTTATTTTTGGAAGGAGAAGACCAGCAAACTTGACAGTGCTCAGAAGGAATGCCCAGCTGCCGGGGAGCTGTTCGCAGCTCTCAGCCTCCTGGAGGAGTGATGGGAGGGAGAGTCCACTTCAGGAATGCTGCTGGAGTGTTTGGGAAGGGTGAGCTGTGTTTGACAGTGTAATAGACCCCCAGAGAAGCACTGAGCCTTATGCATAGCCTGCAGCTATTTGAGAACTCGAAGCTCAAATATACACACAGAAAGGTTAGCTTTTAATGGAGGGTAAATGTTTGGAGAAACCTTTGACCAGCTTTAATACTGCAGCTGACCATTCAAAAAGTCGGTAATGAATGAGCACACATTAGGCTTGGCTGCTCGCTTTGGTGCACGATAACTGTCAGCCCTTTTGCTTAACCCCTAATGAGTTCTCCTGCCTGTCAAATGCTAACTGAGTCTATGTCAGTAGGGGTTACACCTGGTTTTGGAGCACACTTGTTCCGTACAAAGTTGTCCAGAGCACCTTGCTGATATGGAGAAGATGCCATATCTCTGTGTACCTTCAAAAATATTTTCCTTTCCTTATTTTTCAAAGAAAACCAAACTGTTTCAGCCCTAGTCATTATCAATATCTCCATCTATAAAGGAAGCAACCAAGTGTCTAGGGCTTGGATCCTGACTTGGTCTTACCAATGAAGCTTGAAAGGAGACAGCTTGCTTTCTGTGTCCTTAAGATATACCTTGGGGCTTATACTCCCTTGAAGTTCAGCATAGATGTATGTGCTGCTTCACTTAAGATTTAGCTGCATATAAATAAATTCACAGAGGTATACATAATAGGGAGCACAGGAAAAATACTGTAAGGACAAATGGAGGTCAAACTCTTGGTGGATTTTCATATGGAGATTGGGATCCAATTGATCCTATTGTACCAAGTGGGGTGAAAATAGACGATGATGAGGGAATAAATTATCATTGTAACCATGCATGTGTGTGTGCACACCTTTGGGTGTGCATGTGTGCATGTTGGGGCAGGGGATACATAGACTGCAGAATCATGGGATCATAGAATGGATTATATTGGAGGGAACATTAAAGGTCATCTAGTGCCAACCCTCTACCTTGGGCAGGGCTGCCAACCACTAGATCAGGCTGCCCAGGATCCCATCCAACCTGCCCTTATATTTGTTGATATTTGTATACAGCTGTGTTTTCACACACGTGCATCTATGTGTGTTTGTGCAAATGTGTGTCATTTGTTCGGATAGGAGAAATGTTTTTTATTGGCCAGATGCTGGCAGTCTTTATCCTTCTCTAATTGCAGTTCCTTTGCATAAAGCCTTGTCTATCCTGATCTGTTCTAGGGATCATCCTGCTTCAGGGGTGGTAGGTTTGGAGAATTCCAAGGGTCCCTTCCCTGCAGCACTGTTGTCATTCTTCTAGTTCAATTTCTTGAAGAGTTTTTTCCTGTGGAACTTCCCTCTACGGAAAGGATGCTAAACTGTAGTATCGAAAGGTTAGTAATACCAGAACGATGAAGCATGATGCAGAGACAGTGAGCAAGACAAAGTCCATGGGAATGTCCATGACAAGGGTGGGAACAAAGATGCTGAATGTCCAAAGTGAAAGAAACAGAGAAGACCCTAAGCTACTCTTGGATCAAACCTGAACTGGCACAGAAAGTTTGTTCTAGATCAGCCCTGCTTTGTTGCTTTTCTACAGTAGCATTAAAAGCCCTCAAGTTAGATGTAACATATCGCTGAATTGAAGCTTTGAATCTCAGCTTCCCTATGTACTCTTTTAGGAAAAAACAAGCATCAAAGAATTCTGTCAGGAGCTTGCCCTCCTACTCCTTCAGTATGCATTTTTCCAGCTGAGGAAATATACTGTATGTTAATTTCATCTCTCTTCTCTCACTTTCCCTCTTAGTTTGGCTGATATCTTTGGATACCATCCCAGTGTCAGTGTATATGCAAATACCATCTTGTTTGGTTTGCCTTGGGACAGCAAAGTCTTTGAAATGTAGATGTGGGAGCCCCAATTTGTCTGTCTGTCTCCTTCATTTAACTCTTAATTTTTGATACAATTCAATAGAAAGGCTTTTCTCTTATCTTGCCAACTAACTGTTCTCTCTCATTTAGACAAAATTGGATATATTTTGTCTGGTCACTGTGTTATATGAATTGTGTCCATGTTCCATTTGGCACCGCAATGTTCCCTCAGCAGCAACCAGTAGAAATCCGTAAGGAAAGTGGACAAGAGCAGAATGAGTAGAGAATGAAGCCAGCCAATGAAGCAACGAGACACAGCATAGCAGGTGGCACCTGGCACACTGGAATATCCATTAATGCAGTAAATCCAGGTTTGAGAAATGACCAACACAGGAAAGGGACACCCATGCATCAGCAGAATTCCACCTGTCCCTCACTGTAGATCTAGATCAATATGCTAGGTATGTCTGGTTCATCGTAGAATAGTTACGTAAATACAAGCTCTGTTTCACTTTTCACTGACAGGGTGGCTCATCTCCTCATCTGGGCCAATGCATGGAAATCACCTTGTATGGTAAAACTCTAGAAGATGTTGATGCAGTGCTAATTTTTCCAATAAAACCATTATGCCCTGTCATTATTAACTGGCATGTCAAAGAGGCTCCTGAAGGGTGCCAAAAATATTCAGAAGACAACTGTCCTCACAGAGCAACAAATACCCATGAGACATTTTGAGCTTGCAAGTCCGTATCTGTCCCGAGTCTATTTGTCCCTAGCCTGCACTTGGAAAACAAAGTTTCACTTTGGTTTATCAGCCAGCCATCAAATGCAGTAAAGCATCATAACTGTCTTATACCATCCTGATAACCCACCTTCCACTGACCCAACGCTCACACACTGCTTGCTCTGCATCTACCACTTCAGCATGCTGGCTGGTCAACTTGGTACCAATTATCTCCACTTTGCCCTTCTCCACTGCCACCCCAACCACAGAAAACTCTTTCACTGCCAATTTCATCCCATCTACTCATATATAATCTTCTGACTAAAATAACTGATTTTTTCTCTTTTTTTAGGAGGATTCAGTCACTCCAAAGACATCTTCTTCCTTCAGCCCCTGGATTTCTGTCACCATACAAGGTTGTGATAAACCACCTACTGAAAAATTGCAGCTCATAGATTAAGATCTGGCAGAATTCTACCGTCCATCTCAGGAATACAGGGCTCTACACTACACAGTGTGCAGCAAACCATGTTTTTATTTCAAATATAATTTTCACCTGCTAGTTCAAATACTGTTAAAACTTCTATTTTGGGCTCAGCTAATCTAGTGCATTATCTTAAGGGACTGAAAGGGAATTCAAGACATAGGCCAAGAAAAATTGAAGAAAAAAGATAGGTGAAGATCCACAGGCTGTACCCATTATTTATGGCTTAGCTGCTAGAACTAAATCCATTAAAAATCTCCAACATTCTGCTCTCCACATCAGTCATCTTAGTCTTTTAGCTTACAAACGAACGTCGTCCTGTCTTCTTGCTCCGTGAAATTATACCTTAGGGACGTGGTTTGTTGGGCAATACTGCTAATAGGTGAGTGGCTGGACTAGAGCATCTTAGAGGTCTTTCCCAACATTGATGATTCTGACAATAATTTTGCCCGTTTTTTAAAACCTGACACAATAATCTTTTGTCTGCTAATTCCTGTCCTGGCTTGGTTCATATGTTCAGTATCATCCCCATGGTCTGCCCATCACTCTCATTCCCAAAAGAGAGGCAGAGTGAGCTTTGCTTCTTTGCTTCTTTTGTATTCCACAATAAAATCACTAAACCTCCTGAATATATTTTCAAGAATAGAAACAACCTTGTTAAAAGAATGAACTGCCAGTGCAATGAAGGGTGAAATGCAATAGGAAACTGACTTGATAAAAGGATAATTCCAGTAAATGAATAACACTTCCTTGTATCACACGAAGTGCATAATGCTCAGTTCATATTAACAGCAACTACAGCCCATATTCTGAATTACTTTTCTGACAGTGGGTCTTTTGCCAGTTACACAATGATGACTGTGAATTTGAGGCTCGAAGAAGACCTGATGTTTTGGGAAACCGAAGGGCAGAGTCTACATGACGACTGTCAGCCACCACAGCATGCTTAGCCCATATAGTTCCAGACAGTATTACATACCATTTTCCTATTTCCCTTTGATGCTAAGCTTTGCAGCCGTCCTCTAAGTGTGTAGCTGCTGGTGACAGTGCATACATACCCTAACCCAAATTCCTGATAGGAATGTACTCCCATTGCAGTGTACTGATTTTAGAGATCAGAGGCATTAGAAATGAGTTTGTCGAGCAGGGTGATAATTTAGTTTTCCTGCCTTAGAAGACATGCACAGGTCCTGCAATGCATCTACATGGTGTTCTATTGCACGTGGTATGGTGTTGGAAAGAGACATTTTGCTGAGGCAACACTGGGTCCATGCTGTGTTCACACTAACGTGAAGTAGACTTCTGTTTCAGCACGGCCAGCATCTTTAACATTCTTCTTCTTGCTGCTATGTTGGTGGCAGAAACAGCTGGAGCCCTTCTGAGGTCGGATAGTGGAATTTTAGCTGGAGGCATTCTTTGTCTCAACAGAGATGCCGCCAGTTTGTTCGGCTGAAAGATCTAAGGTAGGGGCCGCTGCAGCAGAAATGCACTTCTTGGGCCAACCACTGCCCACCCACCCTGGAATCACTCCAACACACTCACTAGACCCCCCACCTCTTGTTTAATCTTTAATGCACCTCTAATTGCCGTAGGCTGGACACCACAGTGGGGCAGGCGAGATAGGAGTGATGATTAGCTCCCTGACCCTGTGTGCTATGCTGGGCATTGGGAAATGTACATCTAATGGCTGACCCTCCATCGATCCCAACCGTGTCCTCCGGGCAGAAGGAATCATTAGCAGCAGCTTATGATGGAGGCGCATGCAATACCTCTCATTCTCCTGGCTGTAGGCACATGAAAAAGCCACAGGCACAGCAGACCTGCCCTACCTGTTCTTGCTCCTCTGACTCAGTTGGGCTATTCTTAGGTATCTAGTGTAATAAGGAATGGGGGAGGGATGGACAAGTGTGTCCTGAACATGGCCCCTTAGTGTTTCCCATGATCCTCACTGAAGAGAAACTTCTCCAAAGCTAGAGCCACCCCACAGAAGGCAGTTGTACTACCAACAGCAAGGGAACTCAGGCCAGGAAAGACAACAGAAAAGAGCTTTTATTACCACCACCCCAAATGAGCATTTGGAGTGAACAAAAGTAAGGACTGAGAACTGTGGAGGAAGAAATCAGAAAGGAAATTTCAGAGATGTGGGGACCTCGGAAGAGAAGGACATAAATCCATTTCTATCATGTCTCATGGGCTGGATTTACAATGATAAATCTTCCTAGAGGTTAGAACAAAGATAAATTCCTGAAAGGGGAAAAAATTCTGAAAGAGAAAGCAATTGCACGAGCAATATTGAAAATGTGTTTTGTCTCTTCTCTAATATGTCTGTTTGGAGAGAACATGAAGCCACAAGTATTTTAAGCTGGAGTAAAGGAAGTAGAGGGTTGTAATCCAAGCTGACAGGAACATTATTAATCAGGGAAGAAGAGGCAAAGCAGAACAGATAGCTCAGAGATAGAAGAAACAGCATGACATTTAGAGAGGAGTGTATGAAGCCTGTGTATGGAGACTGCCCCAAAACAATGCCTCCTATTTTATGATATCAGGCCATGACCTCAGAGGTAGATGTTGGTGGGATGTCAGTAGAGATTGAACCTTCTCATCGGTATTCAATTAAATTTTGTTGCTGTGTGACAGATGGTAGCAGAGGGGCAGTCTGGCAAAGTAGCATCTGGCACGGAAGTGCATACGAAGCAAATGTATGGAACTGAATTACTCCATGTGGAAAAAATTGCACCACTGGCATCCACTGATGCTTGCTGAATGTTTATGGAGACCAAACAGTGGATGTGAGCACAGTGTGGGGTGGGTGGTGTATTTCTGCAGTGTCAACGGCAACAGTAAGTCACCTCTGCTGGTACAGATTATAACGAGCACAACATGAAAGCTCTTGTTCCAGAATAATTGCACAGCTAATGGTGGTGACTATGTTGAAAAACAGTGTTTTGTAGCTGAGGATTTGCTCTAGCAAACAGTGTTATTGTGCTCTTTGTATCTGATGTAGTTTCCATGGAAACAAATAGGAGGCATTGCTTTTGGAGCACCCTACATAGTAACCTGACTAGACACAAATTTTTAAGCAGTTCTGTCCCAGACTGTATCTTCTCAGAGGTAACCTTGCAGAATCGAAAGTAGATGGCATGGTGGATCTTGCAAAGATTTTTTGAAAGAATTGTTATCACCAGTGATGAAAAAAAAAATGATAAGGTTGGAAGGCAGCTCTGCAACAAATAGTCCTTGGCCTTTCCTTACCCCTCCCCAGCTGCAGGAAGCTTGTAGGTCCACTGGCACAGCATCACATGGAATAAAGCAGTTGGAAGAGAGGATGGCCACACTTCTCCATCCCCCTGAAAACCTTTACTTGGATGCTGGGGGCTGGGGACTGGGAGGGCATTGGGTTATCGCTGTAAAAACAAGCTAACACAACATGCCGCTGTCTGTCTTGCAGAAATCTCGTATGACCTTGGGCTATGAGCCACAGACTGAACCTCCTGTTCAAACCTGACCCAGCTCTGTGCACAACCTGAGCAGGAGGAAATGTGAGACGTAACATTGGCAGCTCTGGTTCCTGATGTGTGTCACCCGCTCCCCTTCAGCAATTTCCCCATCTTTTCCAAAGCCGATGTGGGAGAAGAGCCCCCTGTCACCCCCAACACCTGCATGGGCCTCTGGGCACACAGATAGAGAGCAGCAAAGAGGAAGGGAAAGCTCATTGAAGGAGACCTTTTAAATGAAAATGTACTGGTTTCAGGTGACCTCAGGGTGTTTTGGGATAGCAGAGAAGGGATCATTCCCGTCTTCTCACAGGTTAGTGATACAACAGTCACAACCTGGATCAAAGCGGCCACAGGCATGGGTTGATGGTTGGACTTGGTGATCTTATTGTTATTTCCATCCTTAACGATTCTATGAATGTGCATGAAGATAATAGGTTGATGTTGGGCTTGGTGATCTTATTGATCTTTTCAACCTTAACGTGTCTATGGTTCTATGAAAGCAAGCTGATAATCTTAATTTCTCTGTATTCCATTCTACTGGGCATCTCCAGGCAAACAGGCCAGCATCTGCTGGCAAATATCACTGAGAAAGGGTTTTCCACCTCACCGAACTGGAAAAGATCACTAAGATTATCAATCCAACCCTCTACACACACCCAATATTGTCCACTAAACCAAGACCCTAAGTACCACATTTCCATGTTTCTTGAACACCTCCAAGGACGATGACTCCACCACCTCCCTGGGCAGCCTGTGCCACTGCATCATCACTCTTTCTGAGAATTTTCTCCTAGTGTTCCCTGGTGCAACTTGAGGTCATTCCTTCTTGTCCTATCGATGTTACATGGAAGCAGAGTCCGACCCCATCTCTCCAAAAACTTCTTTCAGGGCACTATAGAGGACGATGAAATGTCCCCTGAGGAGAATACTGTGGGAGACAGCATCTAGGGTTTTTTACTAAGGTTTAAGTAGATTGCATGCACAGTCTTTCCCTCATCACCTACTCATCACCTAGAAGGAGTTGAGGTTGGTCAGGAATAAAATATTTCTTCTACTTTCCCCACTCTCTGTTTTTTGGTATTTGGACTTACATTTCTCGTTTTGGTGTTGGTTTTTGTTGTTGGTGGGTTTTGGCAGCTTCTGTATTTGTCTCCTAACTTTTGTGCTCCTGTGGGTCACTTGTGGCCATGGTGGTTCTCCAGGTTTTATACATTTTCTTTTTGAGTGAAAGGCTTGAACACTAGGAGAACTTGTTCCAACACTTAAATAGAAGAAAATCGAAGTAGGTGTAGATTTTGGACTTCAACTGAGGTATAAAGAAGGAACAAATATCTTCTTGTATCTTCCAGATTTGAGATACAAAAAATTGCAGTGACCATACAAGTACTCCGATTTCCACTCTGCTGACAGTTCTTCTCAAGACAAGAGCAAGTCCCAAAATCTGGGAAGAATTATCTGCAGATGAGCATAAATCAAGTGGAGATCTGGGAGACTCAACAACTGTTCTTTTCTTCATGTAATACATCTTTGCCTGCATGGTTGAGCAGCCTGCTCTCAAGATTTGGCTGGATTTGGCCCAACTAATCCTAGTCACCCAGCCATGCCTCCATGCTCTCAAGGTATTTTTGCACTCGATGTTGCCTGGGGCACTGCAATGCCATGAATAACTTTCCACCTAAAAGGAAGAGGGGATGGAGATATGGAAGAGGCAGGTGAGTTTGGGCCAGACCAGCACAGGAGGAAGGCTATTAGGCAGAATTTTGCATGGACATTTAAAATTCTCTACATAAGCAGTGGTCTGTGGAGGTGCAAAGGTCTGAAACACGAGAACACACATGTCAACTAAAAATGATGTTGCAGCTGGCACTAAAGTAAATGTCATCTGGCTCTATATGTGTGGTGCTACACCCAGAATCTATTATCTAAAATCAATTCCAATCTGCCTTCAGTGGTATAGGAAAATACTTAGCAGATAGAATCACTAAAGTTGGAAAATTTCTTCAAGATTATCCACTCCAATAGTCCACCTATCACCACTATTTCCCCATTAACCATATCCCTTAGTACAGCATCTAAACATTTCTTGAACACCTCCAGGAACAGCGACTCCACTACCTCCTTGGCAGCCCATTTCAGCCTGATCTTTCTTTTGGAGAAAGAAAAATTACCTAATATCCAACCTGAACCTCCCTTGGTGCAACTTGAGACCATCACCTCTTGTCCTATCACAAGTTACAGGGGTGCAGAGGCTGATACCCACCTCACCATGACCTCCTTTTAGGCAGTTGTTGAGAGTAATGAGATCCCCCCTGAGACTCTTCTCCTCTATACTGAACCATCCCAGCTCCCTCAGCTGCTCCCTGTTCCAGACCCTTCAGAGCTCCATTGCTATTCTCTGGACGTGCTCCGGTGCCTCAATGTCTTCCTTGTAGTGAGGAGCCCAAAACTGGATGCAATACTTGAGATGTGGACTCACCAGAACAGAGTATAGAGGGACGATCACCTCCTGCTCCTGCTGGCTACATCCTGCTGATACAAGCCAGGATGCCATTGGCTTCCTTGGCCACCTGGGCACACTGCTTGCTCATGTGTAGCATCAAACCAGCACCCCCAGGTCCATTTCTTCCGTACAGTCTTCAAACCACTCTGCCCCATGCCTGTAACATTGCCTGGGGTTGTTGTTGTGGCCATAGTGTAGAACCCAACACTTAGTTTTGTTGAATTTAACAGATAACACATAGGGCAAAGGTGGCAAAATCCATGTGCAACACTGTGCATTCAATTAAAGGCATTGCTGTAAGAGGTGTATCTTTGTTCTACAATGGCTTTAAAACAGGGCTGAGCAGTTACAATATTGAAAGGGATCTTTCCTATGTGGTCTTAGGGCTTATTTCTGCATGCAAAGTGTTCTACCCACAGATACTGGCCACATCATCTACATCTGTTAGATACAAGGCATCAGAATTTTCAAGTTCAAAGGGTAGTTTCTATCAAGTTTGGCTGCCAAAATGTCTAATCTAAAGGGTCTAACATTTAAAATGTGCTGTATAACATGGGATGCTGATAAGAACAGGGAGTTTTGTTAACAGCTGACAGAGATAATACCATCCAACACTGTCAACTCAAGTTTCTAATCAAAGTCTTTGAGCAACACTGGTCTATGGAACTAAGAAACTCGTACTTGATCCAGGAAAGTTTGCAAAGGTCATCATGACTTTTACATTTCAAAAACGTGTCCTGACAGAAAGTTTTCACAAAGTTTTGTCCCCTTAACATGAAGCAAGAGCCAGATTTGTTCTTTATATAAATTGCTTGCACTGAACTGCTTAATTCCCCAAAGCAGTGTGACATTGGCCATCCATAATTCTACACTGAGAGGCAATCTGACCTAGAAGACATCAGTCTATGACGAAAAGTTCTGCCTGGCCATGATGGTCCAGCTTTTCTCCATCCAACTAAGTGGGAATTTTCAGCATGGTTGCACAAATAAGCAGGCATCCTACATGTTTCCTTTGCCAGAAACTCTTTCCCATGACATTTTAATCCCACTGGTGGCAGATGGCAGATTTATGGCAGATGGACATTCCTAATACAAGGATTGTGCTAGATTTGCTCCTTCTTGACTCACTCAGTTCCCAAGAAAAATGCACCTGACACCTTGTGAAGCCTGTCTATAGAGAGGTACTGCTTTTCACAAAATCACAGAATGACTAAGGTTGGAAAGACCACGAAGATCATCTAGCCCAACCATCAGTCCATGCCTGTGACAGGTCTACACCATGTTCCTCAGTGCCACATCCACCCCTTTCTTGAAAACTTCCAGAAATGGTGACTCCACTACTTCCTATGGCAGCTGGTTCCAATGCATCACCGTTTTTTCTGAAATTATTTTTTCCTAATATCCAACCTAACTTTACAGAAATTTCATTACTTCAGTGTACCTTTGCCTATGGAAGACCATAGGAGACAACAGGAGCTGTCACAGGAGAAGGTTAAGAGTGGATCCATGAGCGTCTTGAATTATTCACCCTCTCCAGTACCCAGGAGAATCCAGCTGCTCTGAACTGTATTTCTGGCACACTTTTAGATCAGAATGTGCCATGCGTCAGACCCAGTCTGTGACCATGGCTCTTCCTCTGGTCTTGTGTGGTCATTATTGAGGTCACTGCAATGAAGTGCCACCATGCTGTGGTGATCTAATGCTAGATCAAGGTCTGGGGGAGCTTTTAGGGGTCTCCTTGTAAACCCACTCTCAGCCATTACTGGAGCCAGAGCTCCCATGCTGAGCCTATGCTGAAGGAAAAGAAGAGTTACTAGACAGAATTCTGAATGGATCTGGCTCACTAAAGTCTTCAGCATGCACATACCTGAGCTCAGCTGGCAGCCCTTTGGGTGGGCAGAAATGGGCACTTCCAGTTATCTTCTGGAGAGGGTGTAGGTAAAGAGGATGTAGGTAAAGGAGAACTAAAGAAATATAATCCATGTGCCAAGGGAGGAATGGAGTTGTTCGAAGCTATTTCCCAGTGATTTTCCTTGAAAGACAGAAATCTACACTTTTAGAAATCAACTGGTATTTATTGACTGACGGGAACACCAGCAGAGAAGACATGAGTGCAATACTGGACAACAGAGCCAGCTACATACATATACACATTAAAATCAAAAGGAAATCACTTACAGATTACATAAAAATTAGGACAAAGTACAAGCAGGACTGTAATGCAACTTTAAAAGCATAGCACCAATATTTGTCTAGAAGATACAAAAGAAATATAAATAACAACTATATTTTTAATCATGTAAGTTGTACATCTTGAGGTAGTCAAACATTTTAATTCCCTTAAGTACAGCCTTTTCTTGTTTGTTTGTTTGTTTTTCCCGTAGGATATTACAGTATTGCAAATTGCCCTTCCAGTCTTACACAATGTGTCTATGTTTTTCTGCTAAAAAGATTTCCAATGAACCCTTAGTATCTCCATCCTACCAGTCAGGGAACCTCTTTGCATATATAACTGAAGGGCAGCTTAGCTCCCGGAGCTGTTGCACATTCTAAAGCATGCTGCATCATTTAAAAACTCCCACACGCATCAAATGAAGACCCAACTCTTCATATCCCAAATCTCCAGGAGGTGGCGGAAGAGCTTTGCTCAGAGTGATGTAGTTTGGGTTTGTTCTTCACTACATTTCAAATGTAGAATACTGAACAGCTAACAAATCCAAGCTCTGCTACCTGGTAACACAAAAGTTCTCATTAGCGTGAAGCGTATTTCTGAGTATCAACCCAGTAACATCAATATCAACTTAAGAAACCAGTACTTCATTGTCCACTGAAGTATCTTATTGTTCAGTTCTTACTCAACACTTTGTTGTGTGTGCCTTCCAGGTACAACCTCACCTTTCATTTTCCTTTATGTATGTTATCCTTTTATCCTTTGACTCTAAAAAGACAAACTTCGATGTGAGATCCCAATGAGACTGTGTCAGCCCAACATTCAAGTGAAGGGGCCGTTTTATGCCATAAGACTGGATTACAGTAAGACTGGATAAAAACACTGCATTGCTTAGATGCTGCTGGTTTCAACAACTTATGACTCAAATGGTAAAACCGATTACTGCTAAAATCCTCCATAACTAGAGGCAGTCCCTACACATTTCAAAGGATACAGCATTTCAATGACAAGGGACTCATGGATACCATTTCAAAAGGATGTATGTCCATCTGACAGGGGCTGTATAAGAAAAGGCAAGATCCTTTCCCAGTACAGCAATGCAGTAGATAGTCTTGTCTTAAATATATCTAAATATATCCTGCCAAAGGACCAACTCAGTCCAAAATATCCACGTTGATATTGCCTAAAAATGGGCATCTAGCCCTCTTGCCACAAACCTCTCCTTTGTTTTCCACTGACATCAGTGTTTCAGCCACAAAAGACACAAATAACCAATGCTGCAAGTTCTACTGGTCTGACTGTATTCCTCTCTGCCTAAATAACCATCTTACCATCTTTCTGGTCCTCTTTTTCAGTCAGCTGTGCAAAACACCTAACATGTCCCTGAAATACATTCATCTCCAGCTTAAATCATCACAACACTTGGAGCCTGAAAAGAGGTATTACTAAAATAACACAGTAACACATTTCACTCTGTGAAAGCCAGACATGCCTTTGGGTCAGGAAAAAGAAACCTACCAATTTGAAATGTTCTTGTCAGGAAAATGGAAGGTGACAGTATTTCCTTCCATGTTTACAGTGCAGCAGGACCATATCATTGGAGAAGACCGAAAGACTTACATATATTTCTGTTCTTGTATGGTTTTCTCTTCTTTCTTTCTTTTTTTCTTTCTTTTACAAGAATAGTAGAGAAAAAAAAATCACTTTGAAATGACCATGCTACTTAGGTACATGGAAAGGACTCCAAGGGCCCTATGAAGACCAGTAAGAAGGACTGAGCTCCTCAAGAGCACTTTCCATTTAGGAGTATCTTCTCTGCCTTCAAATTATGAGATCTGGGTACGGTGAATGGGTTGTGCAGTTGGCCAACGGGCATCTGGGAAATGTAGCTTCAGTAAGGCAAGAAGACAGAATGGAGTCTTCTCCCTTTGCTTCCCAAAGACTGATACCCCTAAGAACACTTCCAGCCTCCACCCGCCAAGTCCCAGTCACTGTTCACATGAGAATGTTCCGTGCAATGACGTGGGATCCAGTGACATGGTACCGCCATTCTCTCAGCTGCTGTACAAGTGGGGCCGGCTGGAATCAGTGCAGATCAAAGTCAATTCCTTTGTTCCTTCACCTATTATTCCCGTTCCTAATAATTTTAGCTCACTGGTATGCTTGTTCATTGAGAACATTGAGACTCGTGGGAAGTTTTCAACTCCAACAGGATTAAGAGTAACATGTAAATAATGGTCTGCTCAATATTAATTTCTGGGGTATTTAAAAAGGCCAATTAACCCAATTTGCAGCATTATGTCTGTCATAAACACTTAAATTCAGTTCAAACCAAATTAAGCCAGAAAGAAAGGATAAAAAGGAACAGGTCCATTAAGAGACCTGTAGATAGCCAATAGGAAGGTGTTAATGGCTTCTACAGAGTAGAAGCTTAGAGGCTCGATCTGCTCTGAGTCAGCCCTCTCCCATCCTTTTATAAAGCAGAAAGTGAGAACAGTCATAAAAGCCAGAGAACAACAAGGCAAAGTGAGCACACACTCATCACTGCAAAGTCACTGTTCAAAGCACAGGTAAACAACTGTGTCCAACTTCAGTCAGTCCATGGTTCCACGGTTCTCTGGTCTATGCTCTTCCCCGAGGTCACCTTCCCTCATGACAGATCCCTGCATTGGTCAGATATATCTGACTTCCTATTGTCATTCACGACTTGCAAATTGTTAAGACAGCCCAGTTACCCTGAAAATGTTGAGTATCATTTGCACAGCGCAGGATTGCACATTGGGTGCAAGGGCAAAGAGCAGTACACATAAGACAAAGGAGGTTTTGTGATTGGGAAAAAAAATGAAAAAAAAAAGAGATGCATAATGAGCACCATCACCCTGGATCCACCACCATAACACAACCCCTTGCCAGGCTGCATGTTGCAAATGATCACTGCTAACAGAGGCAATTCCAGGTTTTCTGTGCTCAGCAAAGTTCAGCCGTGGTTAACAATGTGCTTGGAGCCCAATGCCCAAAGTGTAGACCTGGGAGATGATGGACATGAGCTCCATTTGTTTGCAAAGTGGCATTCTGAGGAACAGCACTTGCCTCAAAATGACCCTACCCAACAGTGCGTTCAAAGCAGAAAAGATTCAAACAGCTTCTGGACAACAGTAATTAAGATCCTCTGCTGCCAGAATCATTAGCCTTGGTACATCAGCATGCAGTCTCTGGTTAGTTGCCCCTCCAGTCCTTCTCTTCTCTCCTCCAGGCAACAGGGTAAAAGCCCTTGGTATTTTGATGTCACCACCCCAATGCATCTCCACAAGTGCAAGTGAGGGATGGGAGAGGGGAATATTCCTGCATGTGGTTACAAGCTCAAGAGAGTTTGACTGCCTCAGTGTTCCTACTGTCCCCTTATCACTTCTGCTCTCTCCTTCCTGATGTGTTGCCTGGCAAACCTCTGCATTTCATACCCTGTCCCCAGACTGGGGGATCTCAGCACTGAGATAACAGGACATTTTTGGTGCTTGTCTTCTCCCTTATGCCACCTTCAAGAATCACATCCCACTCTCTATTCTGCTTTCTTGTACTATAGCATTTGCCTTAACCCTCCAGGACTGATTTACTGCTTGCAACTGTAGACCACTTCTTCTTGCATGCACTGTTGGCACTCAACATAGCAGCACCACTGCACCTGACAGTGGCAAGAAAAGGTAACAAGGCGGCTCTGGGTGTTGTAGCCTCGTCCACAGCACATGCTGTCACAGTTGCCCTCCCGAGAGCACGTTCTCCCAGCAGTTCCCAGGGAGTATTTGCTGGGACGGCAAAAACTGGGGGAATCCTCCACGTACACCAAGTCGGTGGCGCGGGGTGAAGCGTGGTGCTTGGTGGAATGGCTGTGTCTCTGCGGGCCGGCCAACTCTGAGTGTCCCACAGCATCATTGGTGGTGCTGAAGACCTTGACAGCATCATCGTAGCGCAGCTTCAGCAGTCGTCCAACCTCGTGGAAGGGCGAAAGCTGCTTCCAACAAGTCCGGACGGCACACGAACCAGAGACACCATGGCACTTGCACGTGGTTTTGAGTCCGTTTTTGACAGCCTGATGAGGAAGAGAAGTGGTATCAATACCTGCCAGGAGCATGAGTCTTGTTCTGGATAGAAAGATTGCCTCAGGAGCTGACAGGCTGTAAGCACTTTGACATGGTCTAAAGCAGTCACAGGCATGGGTTGACGGTTGGACTTACTGGTCTTTCCAACCTTAATGATTCTATGATTCTGTTTTGGATTTATTGGTGTTATTCCTATTTTATGCAGGGAAATCTAAAAACACACAAAGGAATGACTACAAAGTTCACCAAAGAGTGACAGCTCGAACGCCTCATTATTGAGGCTAGTCAAATTCTCACCAAGCAGATCTGTGCAATAGCAGCAGTAATCAACCATGAAACCGTACCTCCAGCATTATCGATTCCCATTCTTAGTATAATCAAGACAGTGCTCTAATCAAACAAGTAATTGTTCTCACTAAATGGAAAACAGTGTTAAGTCAGTAGAGTGTAACATAACAATGTGACATAACCAGATCCATAGCAAATCATACAGATGTTTCAAATTACCAGATGGCTCATGCTGATTTCAAGAGTGCCAGCCCTTCACTCTCTCCTAATTCAAACATACAATTCATGACGGAATTTAGGAGACTCTCAGTAGCAAAAGGTCCAAAACACACAGGCAAACCAGTCTGGGTTCTCAATAGGAGCAATGAATATTCAACCTCAGACGATGGGTTGGAAGACTTGCACTGAACCCTAACGTTCTTCTAGATCTCACCTTGATGCCCACATTGGTGTTGTGGATGTCCACCTTGGCCCGCAGATCTTTGCCAATCCTCTTCTGACCCAAGAACTTCTTCAGGAACTTGGTGCTGTATTTGAGGTTGTCCCCACACACACCCCATTGCCAGGCTTTGCGGTTCTCCAGGTCTGGGGAATCATCACAGGTGCAGCGCTCCATGCGACCCGCGCTGCATGCTCTGGCCAAGGAGTGGGTGAGAGCTGCAGAAGACACTGCATATAGGAAGGCTGTTTCCTTAAAACCTGCACGAGAGAAGGTTTGGGAGAGGGTAGGAGCAAGGAAGGCAAAATAAGGTGTTATCCACATCACTGGGTCTCATATGACAAGCAGTCCTGGGAAAATGAGCAACTACAGAAAGTCACAGAACTCTGACCTTACTGCAGAGATGATAGGTGTGAATCGAGGCAGTCACTGAAACCATGTTGTGATTTAAAGTTAGGAACCATTTAGTAGAGACCGGGAAAAGATTTTAAAAATATTTTAAGAAATTGACCCCCTTATATCAAAATGTTTTTAATTGGGACTGTGTTGACATGGTAGTAATATTTTGTATCGAAACATCACACGTGGTTTGACTGGGAAGTGCTTCATGTTGGAAAAACATCCTGTGCAAGGACAATTCTGTAGATTTTATGACTCCTCCATGAAGAATCTCCCCCTGTGACCGTGGTGGTGCTCTCTGAAGACATCCTGCTTTTGAAACCAGGCCAAATTTTAGTTTAGGAAAAACACATCTGTACGTATCATGGAGGGAAACACACATTACACACTGGAAAATTCCAATTTTCCTTCTGCAAAAGAAGAAACAAATTTTTTTTCCCTAAAAAAAAATGAAAGAGAGAACCACAGAGATCTGGTCCAGCCTTGCAGTTAGTCCTGCTTTGAGCAGTGGTTGGAAGGGACAGATGGAATCCATCCAGTCCAGCCTCAAATCCTTCCACGGGTCTATTCGTCCAGCAGGGGAGCTGAACTTCCTGATCTCCAAAGGTCCCTTCCAGTCACTGTGATTCTATGATTCTATTCCCTCAAAGAGTTCTCATCCAGTTCTAATAACAGACCTGACCACTGACAGCTGAGATCCAGTTGAGGCCACCATAAAAGCGATGACAGAAAAAGACAAATAACTCATCAACAAGAAGGAGGAAAAAATTACTAATTGAACAGAGGCTGTGTCTGCAACTTCGAGTCAAATTTCATATGCAATTGCTGGAATTCCAAAATTTTACATGAAATATCTAGCAGTGGTCTGGATATGGATGAGAGAGACAAGAAAATGCTGAGGAAGTCAATGAGGTCAATCGATAATCTTTTTCCTGTCTCTCCATTTTAGTTATTCAGGAGAAATAACTGCCAGCTAGACCTTCTGGCTGACAACATTCTACATCATGTCAGAGGGGACTAAAAGAATAATGAAAAAAGGTCTCCACATCCACTTAAAGTTTTGGAAAAACACATGGGACACAGTCAGTGCAGCAACATATCCTAAATTTAACACAATTTTCAGCAGCAGATCCCCAGATCCTCACCAGATTCCCTGTATCCCATCTGACTACGTGCATTTCAGAAACGCTTTCCCACACCATATAAAGCTAGCAGTACCACTCAGCCCCACACACTCTGCTAAATCTGACTTTGTGGAACACCACACTGCTTCTGCTATTTCTGACTGGTGATAGTTTGGTTCCTTCTGCGGCATTCCACGTAACTGCTGGCCAGATATCAACCCACTTGAAATCAGAGACCATTGCTTGTGGTCAGACCATTGCAGACAGCAAGATAACGAGCATACTTCCAAATCGTGTCCTTCCTCTCCTCCCTCCTACCTCTTTTTATGGCAGAGGCTCAGTGTCACCAAACTGTCAAACTCCTGCCTGAAAAGTGTACAGTGATTCCCCCTAGACTGTCGTTTCTCTTGAATTATTCCTCTACCTCAGCAGCCCACAACTACAGAACAACCTTTGTTGTGATGGTAAGACACTGTTATGTGGCTTGGTGTGCTTTAGACCACGATGAAAACTGTAACAGGAGGAGTTGAGCTGTATGGTGATTTTGTCAAAGGAAAAATGCTGGAGGTCAAAGATTTTTCAGTGTTACAGTATAGACAGTACAAGCATAACTAGTGATAGGATGAGAGGTAAGGGCCTCACCAGGGCTGGCTGAGGTTGGATATTAGGAAACGTCTGCTTAGAAAGAGTGGTGATGCTTTGGAACAGGCTGCCTAGGGAGGTGTGGGGTCATCGTCCCTGGAGGTGTTCAAAGAAAGGGTAGATGTAGTACCTAGAAAACGGTTTCGAGGGCAGTAGTGGTGGTAGGTGGATGGTTGGACTGGATGATCTTAGAGGTCTTTTCCAACCTTAATGATTCTGTGATTCATTTCAGAGCAAGTGGAAGAGACATCTCTCTGCCCAATGGACACAAACTGTAGAGCAGAGAGATGTTGAACAGTAGAAAGATTTAGAAAGGAAAGCCTTCTCAAGTTCTGTAGCCCAACCTCTTGCCTAAAGCAGACCAACTCCAATGTCAGGTCAAGTTGCTCAGGGTTCTGAGTTCTGAAAATCTCCAAGGATGGAAATTGTACAACTTCTCTGTGCTGCACCATTTCCAGCTTCCTCATAATGTCACTGAAAACAGTGGTGGAAAATCAATTGGCCTGGTCAAACAGGAAGCAAAAAAATGGATTGATGGGAGGAGGTCTGTCAGTGTAAACCAACAAGTGAAGCAGAAAATGAAAATAAAGCTGACAGTGCAAAAAGTAAAAAGAGAAAGTCCTCAGTATAGGTACATTTTTTGTTGTTTTTACTAAAAATATGGAATTACAGAAAATAAGAAGTGAAAGGAAAACTGTTATCATCTGAGCGGTGATTTCCAAAATGCAATACAGCTCTGAATTTGTGAGAAACAGATCAAAAATGGCAGCTGAAAATGTGTGTCTTTATGAAGGAAATTAACCTATTTGCAAGTTAAAGGAAAAATGAGAGCTAATAACTGCTTTCATCCAACTGTCCTCTTACACAGGGGATATACACAGCATACTTTGCTGTATTAAATCATCATCTTATCCTTAAGATGGTGTAATAAAAGTATTCAAACGCTTATCCCCCTCTGCCAAAACAGGTTTTAAATTACAGGTGATATTTTATTTTGTCAATCTGGAGTCCGTGGAAATGTCGGGGCATGTCACCAACAGATAATTAAGTGTTCCCCAGCTATTTGAAAATGAGGATTATTCAATTGTCATTTTCAAGTTCTTTCAGGCTGATGAAGGCAGACATGTCAGAAAGTCACTCAGAATGATTGTGGACATTCATGGGCTAAAAATTCATTGCAGAGCCTTGCAAGAAGGTAAATCTGGTCTTGTTTGTGCTGAAGCCTGGTACAATTTTGATTTAATGTTTAATTTAACCATTTGATAATGTTACAATGGTTCAATTGCAATGCCAATTAAAATTTTAATTTAATTCAGGTTAATGCTGGCTTTTTAGTTGCTGTTATGCCCACTTACCTCAAGCTCATCACTTAGAGGACGTTTTCTTCCTCTAAAGCCTTTGTGAAACAGAAGCCAAAGACCCTTCTGTCCACTACAGCTGAACATTTATGGAAACTCCAAATACATGACATAATGTCTTAGGAGATATTTGTAAATATGCAGTGAAATTCATTAAAGCTAAATAGCTTATTTAAATGGTTAATTAGGATTAATTTCTGTATCAGAGATCAGCTGAGCTTTACATGTGAAAAGATACAAGGAACTGAAATAAAGACTTGTCTTAAAATGTCACTGACCTTCTAAGCATCATCCTTGATTGCTGGCCAAGAAAGATGGCCAGCATAGGGAAGTCTTGGCCAAAAATCCATAAGCCAACGGTGTGAACATCTATTTTTCAAACCACGACAAACCACAGAGGAAAGATGAGGATAAGACACTGGAGGATAGGAGGCCAAATGGCACTCTTATTCCCAGCTCCCATTCCTAAGCAAAGCAGATGATCTTAGTGGGCAATGACCACCCTGTGTCCCTTACTGACAGTGAGATGTATATTCCAGGTGATCCAGCACCAAGTGGGATTGATACTTCAAACAAAGACTACCTTGTACCTCGCTTCAGCAGACTGGTCCGTCCCTCCAGGCTGCAGTTCCAGCGCTCACTGCGAAACTGGAACTGGCACTCCATGATCCCAAGGCGGATGGCGTCGCGCAACGTCTCCGCCAAGCCAGGCTCCCTCCGACACAACCTCTTCTGCTTGCGGGACAGTTTCAGCAAGTCACACTGCTTCATGTGAGTCTTCCCCTGGGCAGAGTTTGTCGAGGTTCCTAGGGAGGGGAAATGCGTCAGGGCTTCTTTTCCAGTCAGGCTGAAAGAAAGCAGGAAAAACTGTGAGTCGTGGAAGAGAAACACCTTTCCAGAGCTTTTGGCAGAAAGGAAAGAGTGGCCAACTGGAATGTGTTACACTTGGCTGATAAGTTTGATTTGTTAAGCAGTAAAGTGGGGTTCCATTCCATATCAGAGAAAAGCAAAGATTTACATCTGAAAATAACTGAAGAGCTAAAACAAACAGTTGTGCTTCAAAACGTCCCTTGAAAGCACTAACTCCTACGAGCACTCCATGTGCTTACAGAATCATAGCGTCACAGAATGGTAGAATCACAGAACCTTTCAACCACAGAATCAGATAATCATGGAATCACCAAGTTGTTGGATCACAGAACTGTACAATCAAAGAATCACCAAACCATTGGATCATAGAACCATTGGATCATAGAACCATAGAAACATGGAATCAAAGAAACAGAGAACCATAGAACCATAGAACATCAAATCATTCAATCCTAGAACCACTGAACAATAGAACTGTAGCATCATAGAATCATAGATTGGCTTGGATTGGAATAGACACTATAGACCATCTAGTTCCAGCCATGCTCTATATATTACATATGATTTAGCTGAAATATGTCACTGATTTTGAGAAAAAATATTTCACTTTTCATAGCAAGATGGTATTTTTATTGGAAATGTCATCTCTTTAGCATCTCTAGGATGTTTGAAAACACTGTTTTATGTCAATGCAAGATTTTAAGGCTGCAAACAAACTGGGAAGTCACGCATTTGCACATTAATCTGGAGTGCCATTCCTGATCACCAGAGGACATTATCTGCCACACTCCAGTTCACAAGCAAAGACCTTCAACCAATGGAAAGGACCCAACTGAGGGCCTTCATAGCTCCACAAAAGACAGACATTTCTAACACTATGATCTCAACTCTTAAAGCAAGACCAAACTCTTGTGGATAACATATCCTCCACTACGGAGGATGTAAATCAAGTATCACAGCTTCTATTTTAGTTCTCCACGTACTCTCTAGGCATCTCTTCCTGAGCTCATTGTCTACATCTCTGTTTTCAATCCAGTCCACCTAGACGTGGTATAAAAAGGATGGTTGCAGTGCTGAACTTACTGCTTAAATTGATTTTCAAAGTTTTATAATAGATGTCTGCACCAAACAGGAGAGAACTGAAACAGGCAGGTTTGTAGAAACTATATAGACATGTCCTGGTGTGAATACCTTGACATCCAGTGAGTTATAGAAGTTGAAACCAGATTGTGAGGCTATATGTACCTTTGGCTTGACAAAAGACAGCAGTTCCTACAGTCACAAAGATTATCTCAAAGATACCCTATGACCTGCCAGTGAGGTTTGGAAGAGGTTGTTACTGCCATTCTCCAGATCTTGAAGGATGTTAAATGTTGATATTTGTGAAAAACTCAAAGAGCATAATGAGAGGCACCAAAAAAAAAAATGCCCTTTAAAGGAGTTGTTTTCATTCTCAAAGCAATCTGAATGGTGCACATCAGCCGCACCATGGCACCACTGTACTGGCTTTGGCTTGGACACGGTGGCTCATATGGTGATGTGGTGATTTGTGATGAACTCGATCATACACAAATGTTTTAGTTTTTGCTGATCGGTGCTTGAACAGAATCAAGATCTTTTCTGTTTCTCACTACTGCGACAGAGCCTCATTCCATAGCATTGGTGCACACATGCAACTTTCAAAACTCATCTCACATAACTTTCAGTTCAGGGAAGCGGGAAGAGCAGCTGGAGTTTCCCAAGGTCACACAGTTGATACAGCAGTTGGGCAAACTGCACGTCACTTTTAGGTGATTTAGAGTTTATTATCTATAGATCATACACCAAAAAAAAATAAAATCTTTGAATTAATGCACACCTGTTAGCAATCTGGAAAAAACAGTAAGGATCTCAAACTTTTATTTCTCCCTACTTTTCTGCCTAAGCACTTTGCTAAATTCATCGTTTTCCTTTAATCTCCTTCCAGCCACATTCCAGCTGCTTAAGAGACTTTTAATGAGAGCCTGTTCCCGTGCAATGCCTGATGTCCCCTGGATCTGAAAGGTCTTAAAAACCTTAAAAATATGCCTTTTCTCTCTCCCCCAAGAAAGGAGAGAAATCAAAGGGAGCCACAACTGTACTCCATATCTGATTTCACCAGCCTTTCATGTTGCACAGAAATACACGCACCCTATAGATTGCTGCAAGAAGCATTCAGGCAAGGCAAAGAGAACATTGAAAGATGACAGATCGAATCAAGGCCACTGAGGTGTGCTGAGGGTCCTCAGCTCTCCTCTCTTCCTGGCAGCTCAGTGGAATAGAGCTTGCAACCTTTCAGAAGCAACACAAACTCCATGTAGCTCTTGATTTTGGGACAGTCCAACCCAAACCAGCAGCCACATCCATCTCTACACAGGAATTCTGATTTTCGGTCTGATTCTAGGATGGCCACACCCCACATAGGACACTCAGCTCTGAGTAGGATGGCTTTCTAGAAAATTCAGTACTCTGAGATTGTGCCTGAAGAGAAGCCAAGAAATCGAGTTCAGGAAGCATCCACGAAAAGCCCTAACATCTATTGAGGTTGCTCCAAAATAATGCTTCCTACTTATTTCCATGTGAACTCCAACAGATACAAAGGAGATCATTTGGTAGAGCAAATTCTCAGCTGCATAGCAGTATTTTTTTAATGAAGTCAGTGCTGCAATTTTTTCCTCATGGAGGAATTCAATTCCACACCTTCGCTTCATACGCACATCCACTTGTACCATTTGTTCAGACTTCTCTTCTGTCACCCCTCACATGGCAACAAAATGTAATGAAATATCAGTGGGAAGGCTCAACCTTTTACTGCTATACCACCAACACCCACCTCTGGCATCGTGGGCAAACATCATAAAATAGGAGGCATTACTTTCGGAGCAGCCCTTGTGCATTGCATTTGCAGCCCCCCCCCCCCCCCCCCCCTACAGCGTCAGTCACTGAGAGCTCAGTTAAGAGGAGCTGCAAAACAAGACAACAGATACGGTGAGATTCCAGGCAGCCTGGCACCTCGGTACCTACCACAGGTATTTCAGGTTTTCAGGTTTTTCAGACTTTTAATCACATTTGTTGCTCTGCTGACCCAGCAATATCCCACCTGAGCTGGATCTCTTCTGAATTCTGCCCTTAGACACCTGCTGCCCAATAGGTGATCCTCATCTTTCCCTGGAGCCTTTGGCTATTTTTGCTGGATCACTCTATACTTGCCTTACTTTCGCCCTGATAGAGCAAAATTTCCTATTTTCTTCACTGCTATCAACTCACAGAAGGACTCAGGTCCTGTCTCTGTGGACAACCACCCAAACGCTTCCTTCACATTACATCTTTAGGAGGTTTTTCCTCAATTAACGTTTGGAAAACAAGGATTTGACTCTTGTCATTATGTCTCTGATACTCTGCAAAATTAACCCCAACCCTGAACCAGGGTCTAAGGGTCCCTCCAATTCAGTACTAGTTTGGACATGAGATATTCCTTTCCCAGGCTGTCACACAGATACTCACACCAGGTCTTCCAAGAGGTTCAAGTTCCCCCCTTAACTACTGGCTTTGTATTGGAAAGTACCCGTGTATCTCATAATTAACCACCATTAACACTACCATGGATTTGACTTTCTTATTTCTGTTCCTTTTTTGAACTTTAAAATAAAAGGAAAAGATGAAAACACGCCAGACATACTTGTTCCAAAACACTCAAAAAAATAAAATAAATTAAAATAAATGAGAACTATTATAAAATGAAACTCCAGCCTCGGATCCTGAGATCTGCACTGTCAAAAGGCAGCACGCCCAGCTTTCGTATGACCAGTAAGCAGCTCACACCAAACAGACCACTGTCATCGAGTGAAGAATCGCTCAGGTTGGTCTATGGAACATGTCAACAGGAGCAATAGGAGCTGCTCTGTATTAGTTATCTGAAAGAGAAACGCCAACATGCTCACTTCCAAAGGGTACAATCCTGTGCATGTGCCCCTGTAACTGGAAAGCCAAACCCAACCCAACTCCTTTGTGGAGTAACCAAGAAACACAGGGTCTTCTGCTCCCAGCAGGCTTTCGGATATGAGATAAGCTAAATGATACAGTCAATAAATTTTAAATCAGATGTTCTAAGTAAGCTTTGAAACAGAAATGAAATAGCAACCATGGTCGTAGGTAAGCAGCGCCACATCTGTAGATGCACGCGGATTTAGGTGGATGTGCCTTGGGACCAAGAGCCTTCACGTGTGTAAGGTAGCAAAGCACGTAGGGGTAATGGCACCTAAGTGAACCCATGCAGTTCTCTGGGCTGAAGTTTCTTTCTGTGCTCAGGGACATCCTACTTCACCAGCCCATACCGCCCTGGAGCCCCGCAGTGTTGGCACATCCCTCACGCCGGCCCCACAGTTCTCCCTTCTTCTCCCACCTTATTCCCCCCAGGACAGCAGTTTGAAGAGGCGTTATATCCAGCAACGATCCAGAGCTAATTTTAAGACCGGAGCAGAAACAAAGCAGAATTTAAGAAAGTCTGTTCTCGTCTCAATTGCGCCCAGCTAACAGCATCTTCCACCCAGTTTCTCTCCAACCGATTCCTCCCCATCCCCTCCTGGGGGGTCACCGAGCCCCCCTCTCCCACCTCTCCCCAGGAAGACCCCGCAGTGCCGGCCCCGCAGGTGCACTCCCCGCGCATCTTCCGCGCATCCCCTCAGCGCCCCCTCCCCGCGATCCCCGCAGCGCTGACCCGAAGTAGGCGGCGGCGGGTGGCGGTGGCAGCAGCAGGAGGAGGAAGAGGAGGAGGGGGAAGAGGCGGCAGACGGCAGCTCGCATGGTGCCGGGAGCAGCTCGATGCGCGGCCGCCTGGCGCCGCGGCTCTTTAAGCGAGAGGCGGGGCGGCCCCCTCATGCATCCCGTCCCGTCCCGTCCCGTCCCACAGCCCCCGGGCACAGTGTGCAGGACGGCGCCGGGCACCCCCAGCACTCCACGGGGACCCGTCGATCCCTGTCGGATTCGTGGGGCAGGGGGTCCTCGGACAGCTGGGTCCCACTGGGGGCTGCCGACCCCACGAAAAATCACAGATTCATAGAATCATAGAATGGTTGGGTTGGAAGGCACCTTGCTGATCGTAGAACTGTGGAATGAAGGTGGGGTTGGGTTGGAAGGGACCTTACAAATCACAGAACCGTGGGATCACAGCACAGTTGAGTTGGAGGGGTCTTAAGAATCACCAAGCTCCAACTCCCCTGCTCCAACCCCCCTCCAACCCACCAGTTAAGGCTGCAGCATCCAACTGGCCTTGAACATCTCCAGGGATGGGGCACCTACAGCTCTTAATGGCTCCATACGCCTGGTGCCCACGGGTCTCACAAAACATGGCAGGGTGTGGGTTGTCTCCATGCTGGGCTTGAGGATGAGTGGCAGTGCCATGCGTAATAGCAGTGGATGCAGAAGGACCATCCTGCTTCCAAGCCTTACAGTTGACTTTGCAAACTGATCTATCAAGGAAAAGGCAGAGAGGAAACAACTGTGTCCAGGCACCCAGTCTTCACCCCATACCTTGCTCCCCTTTGGTCTCATTGACAAGAGCACCATTGTCCACAGACGTGGATTCCAACATAAATTCATGGAGCGTGCTACATAAGCATGTGTAACCAATCATGCACTGCATGGACTTCCCAGAGAAATGCTGGTGCAAAGGATCCTTTATAGGTCTCCAGAGAAAGCTCCTGTCCCAAACCAGGTTGTTATCAAATTTAGATAAGGATGGCTAAAATTTTGTCCAGAAAACTCATGAAGATGGAGATTCTGAAAGTCCTCTGGGCACTTGCTTAGGGCTATATAGCTCTCCTGGGGAAGGATTTTTTAATGCCCAGCCTTATCCTCCCAGTCATAGAATCATAGAATCATTAAGGTTGAAAAAGCCCATCTCCAATCCATACCCACTGTGCCCACTGACTGTGTGCCTCAGCTCCACATCTCCACGGTTCTTGAACACCTCCAGGGTGGTAACTCCCAAGTGCAATTACTCATGGAAGAGTGCACCAAGAAATTTCCAGAACCCAACAGACACCACTGAGACCTATGTTAGCAAGGTGCAACCCATGTTTCAGGGACAATGAAAATGATACAAACAACCCAACTGCCTTCACATCTTACAAAGCTCCCAAAACCTTCTCCTCTCTATTCCTAGGACACAAGAGATTTGCCTTTGAACCTGCTCTGCTGCAATCTTCATCTTGTAGCCCAAATATTCAGCATTGTCCGCCCCTCTCTAAATGCAACACAGAGACTCACTGATTTGTTTTTTTAGGGGTGGCCGTAACAGAACATGGTCTGATGCCACTTTTCACCAAATTGAATTTTCTGATGCTATTTTTTGCCAAACTGTATTAAATTGTATAGTTATGGCTGGAGTAGAGGATAGGCATTTCTGACAGTCCTTTCATTTATTGACTCACTTCTTGCTGTTAAATACTTAGGCATCAAGGAAGCATGGATATGAGTATTTGCTGAGAGCACATTGGAGAATTCAGTTTGGCATTTTTCAGGCAAAATTTTCAGTCGTTGTGCAGAGATATCCTCAGCCACACACCACCAGACCATGGTCAAGAAGAAAGTAGATATCTGAATCAAAATCTGACACTGGAAATAAAAGGAGAATACCAGGTCACGATCAGCACTTGATATCTCAGGCAAAGAAGGCTTCAAGGCAGACTCTGGTACAGTCTGCAGTCCTCCTGAGCTGAGAGGACTCCAAACTTGGATGCTTTCACGCAGAAAAATCCCAGCTTTTGGAATCCAGGCCTTTGGACAGCTCCCCAGACATGTTACAAGGCCTTGTCTGGGGACAAGAGAGTCAAAGATCCTCATAGGACGATGCAACCCTACAGGAAGCAGCTGAGGAAGAATGAAAAGAACCAGAGAGGATTCAGATGAGAGACAGGCAAGCACTGATGATGGAGAGGACACAAATGTACCTCTAGTCCCTCCTGAAAAGTGGCTGTAATATGAGGAACAAGTCTTCCCATAGAGTTTGGAGGCCACAACCATGGACAGATTTTCACGCTATAGAAAGTATCTGCTTATATTTGGAGAATTAGGGTAGGCAGAAGATAATTTGCCTTCTGGTTGATGTGAAGGTCATAATTTCAAATGGCATATATCCACCAGGGGAGAAGATGGGGAACATAAGGCGAGTGGAGGGGGCAGCATTATAGTTATGTTATGTTGGAGTTGTGGTCATAAAACCACAGGTTTGGGTTTGTCATTGTGGACACTGTGGACAACTGGGCTTGAAGGAGAATAAAGGGAGAACTAAGCTTACTGAAGCAGAGCAAGTTTTGTTAGGAGCTACTGGGTAGCTGACCTGGAGGAGAACATGGTGGTAGATTTGATCTGCACAGTTTTGAAAGCAGATTCAAGGCATGATGGCCATATTTCTTCTAAAACAGATATATTCAACTCAGCCAACTGCTCTTTGCTCAGTTCACTGTTTCTTTAAACATTCTGAGCATGTTTCTACATTAATATTTACTTAATACCCACAATTCACGTAGCTTTTTCATCCATAACGTTTCAAGGAGCTTTTAATTGATTTTCAGCTGCCAGTTGACTTTAATGGATGCACAAGATAGAGGTACGTGTTACAAGGCTTTGGAGAAATGGTATTTCAAGGGATAAATGAGAACCAAAGAAAAATTCTCCCTCAACATCTTTTTGTGCTGGAGTTTTGTTTCATAGGAACTTTTCATCTTCAGACACTGATCACGTGTATTGGCAAAGCCAATGTTCACACTTCTTTTGTGTGGGCTTTACAAAATCCACACTAATCTTCATCTAAGTTGTAAATTAGTTCATCAAACCCTGGCATGATCAAGAGGTCTTCCAGACGAAGAACCCCGGCCCTCCTTTAGTAATGGCATTAATCTTAATCATTATCTTTGACTGCCTACATTTTTCCCAGTCCATGCTCTGATTCACCTGAGTCTGCAGTCAATGGGGAGAACAGAACAGTATGTATTCTAGATATGCTTTCTGTCTTGGACTCCAGCAGTAATTCTTGATGTTCTGTTCACCATGATGACCGTGCAGATCATTGCCTGATAATATTCTAGGGCTTTACCTGCTTCTGTACTTCTTGACTAAACATTGCTGTATACCTTTACTACCACTCAGCTGACCATTTCTCTGCATATATTTGGATGGTTTATGCTCTTCCTTAGCTCATGCAAGCAAGAATGGCACCTGTAACATTTGCCTGTAGGCTGTCTGATTTCATGGTGCTTTAAGGCCAGTTCCAGGCACATGCCACTTCCACCTCAAATACTGGTGTGATAGAATGAGGAAAGACCGGGAAAACTACAGCAAGGCTGATCAAAGACAGATAACGACATCTGTAGAAGAAGCTACAGAGTAGGCTGGGATTCTCCAGTTTGGGAAAGAGTGAACTGATGGGGATAGCATAGATGTTTTCCTGTGGCTGAGAAAGGGTGGGCAAGAACTGACAATTACCTTGATATGAAAATAAAATGGGAAGGGGAGAGAAAGGGGGAGGGGAAGGGAGAGGGGAAGGGGATGGGGGAGGGGAAGGGGATGGGAAGGGGGAGGGGAAGGGGAAGGGGAAGGGAAGAAGGGAAGGGGAAGGGAAGAAGAAAAGGAAAAAGGAAAAAAGGAAAAACGGGATGTGAAAAAAA